>JASSUY010001619.1:14920-31085 GCA_032466535.1 Forpus xanthops
TAGGGCTCCCCACCCCCCCCCTTATTATTTTTTTTTTTGTCTTTTCTTTCTTCCAGAACATGTAATTTAATAAATTGCATTCAGACAGTGGTATTAAAAAAAAAAAAAAAGGGAGAAGATATCTAGGAAAAAAGCTCCAAACCCAATACACATCCTCTGATTATTTCTCAGCATAATTTGTGCCAGTAACTGTGTCATGTTTCTCTGCACAGCACTGGGATTTGCACGTGTGTCATGGGTGACAGTCTACTTCATATTCTCTTTGTAAATTTGTAAATGTCAAGGTAAGTGGTAAACAGCCTCCTCCCAGACACTACTGAAGTAGCTTTAGGACTACAGAGTACGTGCCATGGTACTCATTAAATTGTGCCCTGGTTTCCTCAAGTGTCCTAGTGTAGGAGTTGTTACTGAGGCGACACAAGGACTACTGTGCAACTCCTGTAAAAAAAAGTTACCTGGGTGTGTCAGGCATCCACATACACAGGGGCTCTGCATCCAAAATTGCCTTTTGGGGTTTGCTTTGTTTTTTTTTTTTTAAGTTAAGCAACTGAGAAAAGCAAAAGGGGAAAGAAGTAATAATGTAAAAAGGATGGTTAAAGGTCTTTTAAAAATTTTGGGGTTTATGTTACTTTTCTGTGCTCTGCTTTGGACAGGAGAGAATAGAAATGCTGCTCATCAGTCTACTTGAGCCTGAATGAAACTGCTGGGTGGTGGGTGGCTTTACCAAATGGTAGTCTTCTCACCTGCCAAGCCTGACACTGAAGCAGAGCAGAATCATTCTCAGCTTGTACTGGGAGGAACTGTTTCTCTATTTTACATGGAGAAATTCCTCCATGGAGCACTAGTGTTTTTGTCTGTGCTCACTGTGTGAAAGTGCAGATTGACCCAATGAAGGATATGATTATGTTGTTCTAAACAAGTGCAGTTATGATAGTTGAAGAGGTCTGTTGGAGCCACAGCTTTTACATTTGGCTAGAAGTAGATAGGAAGCAGAAACCTTTACAGTTAGCCCCAAATGAAAGGATGGACCCTAGAGACAGGCAACAGACACAGTTCTCTCATAGTAAGTCATAAGTTGCAAATAGTTGTTTGTCGAAACTTTTTGGTTTTTTGTGTCTGTACAGCAGATGTTAATGCACCTGAAAATAGAAAGTCTGAAGCTTATATATCCATTTGTTTCATATTTTAAAGTCTGTGTATATATTTATATACTTATGTATAAAAATATGTATGCAAATATGTATGACAGGCTCCTTTAGACCCATTCATTTGCATCATGCACAGCCGACCACCGTTAATCTGCTCCATTGCCCAGAGCCCATTTTGTGTGTCAACATCTGTGTTGCTCTTACAAGTAGGATAAGCAGAGGCTTGTAACTGGAATTACAAGGCACTGACAGGCTTCCTGCATATCCTATATCTTGGAAAAGAAGTGTTTGCTTCTATCTTACCTTGAAGCAGGGTATGTATAGATTCCGTTCTATGGTGGCTTCTTTAAAAAGTTCCCTTGAAAGCCCTTCTGAAATATAAAAGGCAGGCAAGCCTTGCAAGTTGTTGCCTAACACAGGTATACCTCTAGGCGTATTTTCTGTTCAAAATCTGTGTTCTAGGGCATCTTTATTTATAGCAGCTAAATGTTCTGATAATGGCTACCTCAGACAGGTACTGCGAGATCTTCATGTATAGGTGCTTGTTGGGTTAGCTAATTTCAGAATTACTTGTTTTGGCACACTACTGTCTGTTGCCTAACACTTGTTCCACAGGTGCTACAAACAGATCCCACAAATCATAGAATCATAGAATAGTTAGGGTTGGAAAGTACCTGAAGATTATCTAGTCCCAAACCCCTGCCATGAACAGGGACACAACATTCGTTTGAAATTCACCAAGGTTCTTATTAGCAGGATTTCAGTGAGTTTTGGAGTTGCTTATTTTGCTGTGGTGATGCAGTATGAGGGCATATGTGAATTTAACACCAGCTTGAAAGACCTCTCAGGAGGCATATTTCAGTGAGTACTTTGGCTGTGGTGTAAGTACCTGTTTGACAAAGGCTTCAGCCCAGGCTACTCATACACATGCTGCCAGGTTTCCTCACCGTCTTGGTTAACTCATTTCAGACTAGCCAGACACTAAAATGGCATATAGGCACTCTGAATTAAAAATCGTGATTAGAAAATGGAAGAAAAATAAAGGAAGCATAGAAGGGATAGAAAGAGGATAAATCAGTCCTAAGACTCTGAATTACTGGTGGTCCTAAGTTTGATTAGGCAAAAAATTCTCTTCATGGTCATAAAATCTATGTTTAAAATACCAAACTCAGAAGGGTGTCAGGTTACTAACACATCTGCTGACATCCTTGCATCTAGAAAGGTTAGGCAGACACAAAATGCAGAAAGGTAAAAATCCTGGATACAAATGGGAGCTTTATCTTAGTGGAGTGGCCAAGTCTCTATCTACTGAATTACTTCTGCATGGGATGCTACGGCCATTGACTTCCATGCACAGGTTTTATTGTGCCAGCATGTAGGTACAGGAGGAAGATTAGCTCTGAAAAATAAGTTTTAAATAATTGCTTTGGAGCAATTTTGAAAGATTTTTCTTCTATTCAACCGTGAAATGGAAGTGTCCTGCTGTTGGCTCAAGTGTATTTTTAATTGAATAATTAACATGGACAATAGGCATTCAACAACATTTTTTGTTGGTAATCACTGGATTTACTAATCTCCCAGAAGGTGGGATGATTCAGAATCTTTTAATGCCCTCAAAATAGAAGATAATTAAAACCCTACATACGCAACTTGAAATAGAATTGAGTGCAAATGCTGAAGAGGAAAAAATAGAAAATGTTCTTGCGGAAAAAATGGGGAAGGGTGGATTAATAGTCCTGAGTACTAATAATAGTAAGAATACTTATGAAACTGCATTTTAAATATTTGAAGTTTTCCTTACTCTGTCTCACACTTGCTGTGTGGTCAATGGGCTTGGCTGCACTGAAGGCACAGCAGTCACAGAGGCTATGTGGCCACTATGTGATGGGTCCCGGGAGATGTTCACAGTGGTCACACGTGTTCATGTAGAGTAAGTGCTACACTAGTCAGCTGCTGAAAATTATATATGTAGCAACTGTCTGGTGAGCTGTGTCATGGTGAAAGGAAGCTGTTAGGACTCTTGTGGGGAGCATTAGCTCACACAATCAATGATGCTTAATTCCTGAAGAAAGTCTAGTGAGCAAATACACATCCTGGGTGTGCTGTATCATGCGTTTATTAATGACAGCTAGGAGTTTCAGACTCCAGAGTCACACTAACATACAAAGGTGCACAGCCTAGGTTAATCTTTTGTGTGTATTACCTTTTGTTGCAGTAATGAAGCTCTGGATATAGACTACTACTTACATTCTGAGTATCACTAAGTATCTGTTACAGTCACTTGACAACAGAGGGCTGCTGCTTGCCATTGGACTTAATTCTCACAGTAATGAAGAACTCACACAAAGCTGAACACTTTCTCTTGCAATTACAAGGGGTATTATTTTAATGTGAATTTTTCCTCCTCTGAAGGGACTGGAGAAAGAAGCCGCAGGTGATAAATTTTAATCTTATCATTTACTTGACTCGATGAAGATGACAGGGCATACAATGAAACACAAACAGAATAGGAAGTGAGTTACTAATCTTGTTTCCGATGTCCATAAAACAAGGCTATTAATTAACCTGTATAATAAGTACTCTTCTTACAGGGGTCTAAGGGACACTTGAGACTTCACTATTCACTTCAAAGAACTAGTGATCAAGTTCACTTTGGCACAAACAGGGCAGGGCTGGATTTCTCCACAGTGTACTTCTCTTGCCAAAATTCTGTCTACTAAAATACGAGTGTATGTTTGAAATATTATTTGCAAGTTTTGGAAAAAAGATGCTGTATAAAGGCAAACGTTATTTGCCAATTTGGAGCCACCCTTTGGTTTGTGGCAAAAAATTGTCATGAAATTGTGAATCTCTAGAAAAGTCTTGTCTGTTCCCATAGGAATTTTTAGTCCAAAACGCTGACTAGTGGATCCAAGAGAGATACAGTACAGCAGTGGGCTGGGTCTTCCCACCAGTGTAAACTTATATTGCTTTGACTCTTCTCATGCCTTCTGAGGCTTTGTCTCTTGGAGTCTTGCTTGCCTCTGGCAAGTAGCATTGTTTTTGGTCTTGGTCAGGACTCTTCTGCAGATAAATCAACAACAAAATAAAGCAGAATAGCTTAACAGAAAGGAAAATGGATTTGGAACACTGCTTTTGATGAGAGGCCAGGTTTTGCCTGTCTTTTGTGCATCAGGTGGTGTAAGAGCTACAAGGAGCATCATGTGTCCTTCACGCAACATGTAGGCAAGAAAAGGTGTAGTGATTTCTCCTGCTACGCATGTAAACCAGGGGACAAATGTTGCCAAAATGGGCATGGACAAGAGGACCCAGATGACTTTCTCTTCCATGTAAATTTCTGAAAGACAGAAGGGGAAGTCTGCAGTGCTTTCTGATCAGAAATGGCGGGTTTTAGGAATCTCTGCTAAGTTTCACAACAGCTGTTTTTTGTCTTGTTTTGTTTTCCTAAATCTTGCTGTTCTTAAAAAATACATTATAAGTTTATTTTAGTGGGGGTGGGGTGGGTGTGGGAGTGATGTTGTGCATCTGTTTCAGAAAAGGGAACAAAGAAGTGAACTTCAAAAACACACTGGAATTTAAACTAACCAACAATTTATTATTATTTGGATATCTTTTGGGTGGATGACTAACTGCTTTAGTTTCTAGGTCTATAGCATTCACACAACCTTCTCCAATTGCTGTATCCCTCAGAGTGAATGACTTTATAAAAGTGCTAGCTTTTCCCCGGATTTCATTGAGCAGTACAGTATTTTACCACTGCAGTGCCATGGGTTTAGGGTTGTCTTGTTTTTTTTTCTTTGAGCATTAATTTGCATCATGTTTATTAAATACTTAATGAAGGTCTGATTCTGCAAACTCCTAATCTCAGAAGATTACACTGGGAATTCTCAGGCAGTGACTATTCATGTGACTAAAATTGTTCCTGTAAATACATTTTTACAGGAATAAAATTATATACCCTAAATGCTGTAATTTATAGGGATTCTGGATTAAAACTGGATTTTGTAAATAGAACACAGATATTATCAGTGTCTCTGCATTCCTACAATGTCTTTTGTAAATTTCCTCCCTTCCTGACTTTTCCTTCCTTAAAAGGCCATAGTCCTGGAATAGATGGTTTTGAACGTGAAGTTTGAACTTCGGGTTTGTATAAACTAAGTAGTAGGGCCATATCAGTAGTTCTGAATTTGCTTTGGGTTGCTCTGTGCTCCAAAAATTTATTTGTTTAATGCTTTCAGGTGCAAGTGTGATCGGAGAACACACTGAAAATGTGTACTGAAACTGTATTACATCAGCATTAAGATGAATTATGAAAGAAAAATGTACAATTCAATATACTTTTGAAAGAGAGAATAGATGATGCCTGTATTACTTCACATCATCAAAAGAATAGTCATTTAATAATTCAAAGTTGCATTCTGTATATACAGATCTGTAGAAATAAGTGTTCTATCTGATTTCAGAGATACTTTTAATATACTTCAGAATATTGCTCATACGGATACTGACAGAATTATTTGGAATTCAAGTCTGTGCTTGTACACCAGAGTTCACTTGTAGTCACAGATTGATTTTTTTTTTTTTTTTATAGAATGACAGTCTTTGCATTTTTAAGCTAGGTATTAATATCTTGAGCAGCTTGGAATTTAAGGAAGTATTTTGGTATAGTGTACATTTATTAATTTTCATAAACTTGCAAGTCAGTTGCATGGTGTATTAGAGGCTGAATGATGAAGTGGTATTGAATTATGATCAGCTGTCTGTGCTGGCTTCGTTACTCCGGTGCCTTGCTACTTGAAGGTGCAAAAATTTACAATTAAGGTTGCCTTAAAAGGTAATTCTATCCTCTCACTTGCATGTGCCAAACGTCATGCTTAATTGCTGGAGAGAGGAAATTCTCTGTATGCATCCTAAGTATGAGCATGCCTCAGGCTGCAAGAAAGGGAAAGGAAGTCGTGCCTTGAATTGACTGATCTTCCAGCTCTGTTGGCAGAGTGAAAGCAGCAAGGTGGTGAGAAGTTTCCTTTTTTTTTGCCCTGTGATTGGAGAAAAATATAGGTTAGCCTTTAAACTTCTGTGGGAAACAGGATATGAAGCAGCATTTCCCTGCACTTTGTTAAACTATCTCTAACTTGAAAAAGATGAAAACCGCCATGCCTGTTACTGTAGGTGGAAACTTCATAGTAGTGCTGCTCTTTGACTTCTTTTCTGGTGAATTGTTACTTTGGTAATATGCATTATTTTGTGCTACTAGCAAATGTTGGTAAAAATAATCAGCATCTAAAATGAGAAATAGCTTGTTTGTATCATGTGCAACTTAAATTGCCTGGATTATCCATACTGACTGAGTACATTATGATATATGATACGTCATTAGAGACTTTGTCATGAATTTTATATACCTCCTTCCACTTCCAAATATTTAAATTCAAGGTAATTAAATTACTATTGAATGTTTTATATTGTTCAGTTTCCCTGGTTTATTTTGTATTTTTATAGAAAGAAAATTCTATTTTAAAACCTTTTTGAAAACTCTTTGTCTTCCATATGGTATGAGGAGCATTTCTAGAGGGGAGGGGAAAGAAACAGAGTACTGTCTGAGGTAAATTTGATAGTAGAAGATGGGATAAAACAAGAGGCATTTAGACTAATTTAATTAATGCCATGGTGAATTTAAGAATATGCTGTGTGCTACAAGCATAAACATAGATCAGTAGCTGAATTAGGGAAGCAGTATTAGGCTGCACCTGTTGAGTTTCAAACTGAATTCAGACCTTGTTCCAGTATTGCAGTTGGGACTGGCAGTTGCTGAAGGGATTAAATTATTTAAAGCCTTCAGCTGGCTAGTGTAGGCTAGCAGTAGCTTATAAAACACTTAATCTATTTTTTTAATCTCTTCATATGTTTGCTTTACTTAGACAGTAAAACTATACATGACACACACCTGCCACATTCTGAAGCTTCTTTGTTGGATAGTTTAAATTCATCAATTAAAGCAGCCTTTAAACTGTAACCATTTGGGTTTCTTTGACAATACACTTCTTGTTAGTCTGCATGTTTTTCTTTGATGAACTCAAAACCGAGCATGAAATATGCTGATATAAAGTCCTTTTTTCCACTATCTGTCTTTAAAAAGAGGTTCCCTTCTCAAGGCAAATGATGCTCTCCAAATAATTATTGTTTACTGTTACCATTTGGTTTGCAATTGAAAAAGGAAACTAATTCCAAACAGTTCAGAGCTCTGGAACTATTTTTGCAGCTCATTAGCCAACTGCTTACACACTAGTGCAGGAAACCAGTTCAGAAATAGGTAATAGTGTTTAGCTTGTTATGTGATATACCACTTGTTTCTGGAAAGCTAAGAGTAAGTAATGAGTAGTTACAATATGGATTGTATGGAAAAGCAATCTGGATAGCTGTGCAACACAGGATTAATTAAGTAAATCCTCTTAAGTCTGATCAGCCATTGCTTAGATCTACAGTTTGTCATTGGTAGCTCCTGTTAATGTCTTCTTTCTGTTAAAGTTTATTACTCTGATTTCAGTTTGGCATCATACCTTTTTAATGTCAAAATGAAGTGCCACTGAATTAACTCACACCCTTCCAAATAATAAACAGAGTAAAACCTGGAGTAAATTCAAATCAGTTTTGGCATTCTTTTAAGAGATAATAAACTTCTTGTAAGGGTAATTTCTGTTTTGTTCAGCAAAAGATATATTACATCTTTTTAATTTGGCCTTCGATGTTAAGCTACAGGACAAATAGCCATCTGTATCTGCTAATAAGGATGCTTATTCATGGAGATGAAATCGTTCCTGCAGTATGCTCTTCATAAAAAGCATATGTTGTTGATATTTCTGGCCAACCTTTAATATTTTTCTCCTTTTTCATTAACACAGCGAAACTGTGGTTTTATTTCTGTAAAATGAATTCTTGTGGTACCATGAGTAAAAAATAACTTAGGTACTTGCTCTACTCTAGACTTTTTTTGATAATGTATAGTGGAAACCTGAAAACTCGAAGTGCTTATGTTGAAGTTGTTTCACTAATCAGTGTTCCTTATCTCACACTCTCAAGTTTTTTTTATTGGAATATGCCATTCTTCAGGAATAAGAAAGGAAAGGACATAGGAGAAATAAAAATTCTTATTAGAAATAAAAATTCTCCCCCCTGGCCCTCAAGAGGCACAGAAAGTCCAAGACGAGCACTTCAGGATGATAGCTAAATGGCTCAACCAACTGGGGATATGCAAGAAGGCATGGGAGGAATCGGGCATTTCAGTGGGTGGTGATCAGTTTCATCAGTGCTAGGATTTCATATTGTTATACAATGCTTTTGTACATGTCAGGGCAAAGCTTCATGAGCACAAAATCTTGAAGAACTGTGTCCCTGTTTTTAGTACTCCTGCAGAACGATTTCTTAGTTGGAATTTATGGCAAATACTTGTTCAGTAATCCTCTAAGTATTGCTTCTTCTAGAAGAAAATATTATGTCTGGAATTCTCTTTCACCTTGAATGTCCTAGAAAACTTATCTTCATCTATGATTGATCAGCTGATCTGACCAGATCAGATGATCATCTAATATGATCTGGTCTAGTGGGAAGGTGTCCCAGCCCAGGGCAGGGGGGTGGAACTAGATGATCTTTAAGGTCCCTTCCAGCCCAAACCAGTCTGTGATTCTATGATCTTCAAAAGCAAATTGTAATAGAAATTTAACTCTTAGAATACAATGCTTTTTAATAGAAAATCAACTGAATATTGTAGTTGTTTCTAAAACCTGTAAGAAGAGACAAACCAGAATGCTAGTTGGAAGAGACAAGTGGGAAATGCAGATGATTAAATAGTGCCTTCATAGCCTTCCCATTCCTTAAGCTGGCACAGGAGCCAGGTTGGCGTCTGTGAAAGATGAGAACTATCCCAGTTTACTTCTTTCTGACAGCCCCTTTGGGAACCATTCCAGTAGCCAGGCAGGTTTGGAGTACAGCGTGTGCCCTGGCACACCTCTGTGCTGAAGGCACAAAGCTGTGTTCCAGAAACCTCAGTTCCCAGTGTTGATCAGAATCATGACACAAGGAGGAGGAAGAGAAGGGTCTTACCTTTTGAGTGTGCAGGAGGACAGCTCTGGAAATGGAAAAATAATCATGCAGCCCAGGAAAAGTATGTTCTTGATACAGGATTAAAAAAAATTATTAAATGTGATTAAATTTAACATTGTTAAACTCTACAACATTGACTGAGCTAACTGTAAAGTTCAATCTCATTCAAAAAAAATAAAAACTTTGTTGATAGTACAGCTGACTTTGTACTTCCTGACAGACCACTACAATTCGTTATAATTTTCCTTAACTGGAATGTGAATTTGTTATAAAGCTTTTTCTGATTGAAGAAAAAAAAAAAAAAAAGGGCAAAAAAAAAAAGTACACTTTTCCCATTGTTTCTCCTTGTTTCCTTGGCTGGTTTTCAGTCCTGCTGTGTTGTTGGACCACCAAGTCGTAAGACAACACCACAACTCCTGTGGACACATCCATGGGTGTTTTAACTCTTCACTGAAATGGTGTCAGTGAGAGGAAATTCTGCAGGTGTCTGCAAAATCTGTCACCATATGCCTCCTATTCTATGACCAAGAGTTTGAAAAATATTGAGAAGTCTTTGGCAAAATGGTACAATTAATACCCACGAGCTTGATGCCAGAAGGAGAAAGATAAGCTTAAGCTCTGAGCCGTGCGTATCTTCCCTTTCTGACAGTCTTCTAGATGATGGTGGGGTGCAGCTCCCCACATCATTGGTGGGTGTCATTCCCAGCCTGCCAAGAACCATTTCAGATAATTAAGCAACATGATGAATACATGATTGGCAACAATTACAGTTTTCCTGAGCCACTGCTTGGTCAAAAGCTGGTATTGAGACACTGTCAGTCAGCACTCTGTGCTGTGGGATGCGATGTGCCAGTTGGCCTCATGAGATAAACTCATTTCAAGAGCTTTAATAATAGGGGGTGACTCTCAGTGGATGAAGAAACAGCTTTTTCCTTTTTTTTTTTAATTTTTTTTTTAATTATTTTTTTTGTTTTTAAACAAAACCATAAACCAAACCACACAATTTGCAGTACCTGCACATTCCTGATACCAGGGATGCGATTATGCTTGTAAGGTTTTCTTATAGAATAAAATATTCAGAGAGGTTTTATTTTGATTATCACCTAGATTAGGTTCAGAAATTTTGGCAGTTTTTAGCAGTCTTTTCTGGGAAATACTAATTAAATCTGGTTTAGAAAAAGTCTGATTCAACTAGGTTGACAGGATTCATGAAAGTGTAGTGATTTTGTAAATATCTGTCATAAATAATGCGAACATGTTGCAAGGTAATCAAACTGTTGCATTTAAATCATGTTTTTCTGCCAGTAGTTCAGCTCAGTTATTTCTGAGGGCTGTCTTTATGTGTCTTAGGTAGAAGAATCTTTCTACAGACGTCAAAGCAAACGTTTTAGGGGATGTTTAGCTCATTGCTAGGAACCCATGAGCATCAACTAAGCAAGACCAGTATATAGAGAAGAACTATAGAGAAGCAAAAAATATGTAAAATTGTCTGGGGAAAAAACAAAGCAGACTTCTAATTGTGATTTGTGGAAATAGGAAGCTGTGAGTTTTCTGCGGACTGAAATTAATCCTTTTAAAGTAACATTAGATATATTCCCTGCCACAGATTACTTTTAATGGTAAAATATATGCTAGCTAGCTCAGATAAAATAGTTCTCTAAGCTAATATTGATTTAGGATTAGATTGGAAAATAGATTTCACCTTCTCATATTAAACTAGTTCCAAATTAAGATTTAAACGAAAAGGATAGAAAGAGGTCTCAAAAATAAATCACTTTGAAAACCTCACAAATTCTTTATGGTTTGTCTAATAAGCGCCTGGCTTTAAAAATTATACTCTGAAAAGTATTATTCAGACAGGAGTGTCACCAAAGATGTTTTAATAAGTAAGTTTGATTCCACAGTCATTTAGTGAGGGTAATAAGGTACAAAAGGGAGTGCAAAATCATTGTAAACAATGTAAATGCAAATGATGCTAGAAATTACAGAACTGTGTCTGCTAGACCAGGAGACATTTCTGATGCTTCTGGTGAAATACACGCTTATTGAATTGAAAAGGCGAAATGACCAGGTTGCTGCAATCAAGATTCTTCATCACTGATCAGAAATATAGCTCTGAGCTGCTGTTTTTCTTTGTATATAAAGCAAGTCAATTAAGAGACATGAGTTAACCAGCTCATTTCGAAGCAGGGCTTACTGCAAAGGCTAAGGACAGTGATTAAAGTAGTTTTAAGTGCCTTATACTGTGAACACCACTGTTAAAGAACTAGATAACTAGGTAATTTCCTATTGTATTTTTAATTAAAAGTAATAATTTGAGTTTGGGTTTGAAACATGAGAAAGTTAAAGAAGCAATTATTGAATTAAACTTGTTCTTTTCAGTATCATCTGCTGAGCGGAATGCTTTTCTGGCTTAAAAGCCCATGTAAGCAGCTAAAGCAATCTTTCACACATGCAATAGATATAACTGTTTAATAAAAAATAAATGAAGAGCTACTCATACCCTGCTGTGAAGCAGTTATTAGCTTCTAGTATAATACATGAATTTGCATCTGCTGAAGAAATGCATTCAAATAGTAAACAATGGTTGATGACTGATAGTTACTTTTTATGTATTATACCAAAAATATTTATATTGCTTTTGAATTTCACATGTAAATAGTGTCATCATGCTGGGGTATAAAAGGCTGATTTCCCTGTCTATGTGGCATGTAATGACGAATGCAGCCACCCTAACAATCCAGAGTTTTCTTTTGGTGGCTTTTTTAATACTTTTCTCAGTATAATTTTGATCTCCCAAGTGCTGGCTTTTGAGGGTATGTTGGTACATATGTAATCAGTACTTGGAGAAATGGGAAAATACCTCAGTAAGATTTTGATCCCACCCATGTCAGTGATGTGCTTTTTTGGAGATTCCAGTGGCGCTAATATCATATTCTTGTTTTCACATGGTATACACCTTTTTTTCTTTCATGAGAGGCAAAATGTTGGCAGCCCAACAATAATGAATAAATCTAGCACTGGCAAACTTTCTTCCTTCAGGAAGTAAGGGCTCATGAGGCAGGCAGGCAGCTGGTGCACTGCTATGACTTTGCCTACAGTGCTCGCCAACATTGTCTCCTCTTTCCTTAATACCCCCTTTTTGTATTGGAATCCATCTGTCGTCTCTTGTCTGATACTTAGCTAGCAAACTGTAATATTTAATTCAGAAGCCATCATTTTGGTTTCTATTTTAGGTGACTCTTGACCATGAAATTCTGTCCCATAATTTGAGCTACTCTGCCAATATTAGTTTCTGTGTCTATTAAAATTAATGCTAATATTCTGTGTATTTCCACTAACTCCTGTTAATAATTTAATTTAAGCATTATGCGATTTTGATTGAGTTTTATGTAGTAGTTATAACAAAGACCAGTAGATATTTGAATGAAAACTTAACTTTTATTATTATTCCAGCATTGATTTTAACAGCTGTATACATAAGAAACTTGATAAATAAAATATTCAGTGTGCAGATTTGCTTCAATAATCATTAATCATCCAGAGCCATATTCATCCTAGAAATAATTTTCCTGACCATAATGGGTTTGCACTAGGAATTCATTTAGCCGGTGTTGCTTGTGTTGTGTGTTACTGTCCATTAGCTTCCTTTCCTTTCTGCAGCGAGATGGTAGAAGATCAGGGCGCAGCGCTTATGATGCTGATCCTCCTGGCCTGTTCCTGAATGTGTTATGATTAATAGCTAATACCACTGGTGGTGATAATGTTCATATTGTGTGATTAGCAACTACAAAGAAAAAATCTAGGTATAAAAGGAAACTGCATGAGGTATAGGGAGGAGGGCAAAACTAATACCAGGACTGCTTTTCTGTGTGTTGGTTGTAGTGTAGGATCTGGTACCCCATGTGCGATGCTCGCTGCTGTTGCCATGGAGACTGCTGAACACAGACCTTCTGTCCACCTGGGACCTCAGTTGCTTGGGGAAGCCGTCAGGATTTCTCTCCAAGTAATGACTTCATTTCCATGGTCTAGGGTACTGCTTCCCAAGACCTGTGCATGTCCTTTCTTTGTTTTGTAATCTCTGCTTTAGTATAAATGAGAAACAAATGAATAAAAACTGGTCACACACATCTACACTAAATACTTAGGGCTCAAAAAGAAATGCCTTAAACCAGTGAATTAAATGGCATTGCTTTTACTCTATAGACAGATTGGTTGAAAAGTCCACACCTATAGCAGTAGTAAATACTGCTTTATTTTCTGCTCTTTTTTATGCCTTAATTTTGGGATGTGTCAGTCTGTGCCTTAACACTTGCTCTTTTATCCATGACTTTGAGCTGCTTTATGTGTTTTCGTGAAAGATGAGTGATAGGTGATATATTTCCTCACCTATCTGTACTTCTAGGATACACTTTTAGAACATTCTGAGATATTACCCAGAGTAAGAACTCTAGTGTTTAAAATTTATGAAATGAAATCATAAATTCAACTGAGTACCAAAGCATATTTTTAATTGAAATCTGAAAGTAGCCAGCTGTTTGTTTTTAAATTATTTTATAAAATGCATATAGAAAAATAATTAAGTCTCAAAGGTTCTTGTTGAGGAAGGAAAATGATAAATTAATTTACAGTCCTTAAATTGTATTTGTCTAGAATAGCTGTACACCTTTTCCTTTTTAAAATGTGGCACAACGTACATCAATCACTGGTGGATGTGCTATTTAGTTAATATATGCCAGTTTATTACCTTATTCTGAGAGATGCAGTTTGTGTTTTAAAAGAAGAAAAACTGAAAATGGTCCTGAGATTCAGTGTACAAATTAGAATTGTAGGAATTGTGTTTTCTAAGTCACAAGTACAGTGTTGACACAAACGACATCTTTGTAGAAGGATCTCCAATTCTCTATTTACTTGAGACCACCTGTTTCATTTAAATAGCAGCCAGGACTGACACTGTGGGCCTTTTCTTGGGCCTCTGTGTCCTGATGGCATTTTTTCCATTACTTGTAGCCTCCTCCAAGAGAATCTGCAGCAAGATTGTTTCACTGCTATTGCAAAACTCTGAAGATAACATAAAAATTTAACGTGTACATATTCAGTAAAATCTCTCTATGACCCAGCAAGGCTCAGACTTCCTGGTATAGGAATCATGTTTGATGCTTTGCAGTCTCTGTCTCTTCATTTTCTCACCTGTTGTATCTCATCTGTGTTCATTTTAGTGTTGAACATGACATGATGCCTATGACCATGTTTTTATTTATACATGTATTTGCCATTTTCCTTTCAATTTCTGCTTGTCACCTTCTTTTAAACATGAGATCATATATGTATAGGGTTGTATTCTCTGTTCCAATAACAGAGAGTGGTAATTATATCAAAGGATGATAAAGCCAGAAAAATACCCAATTTCCTGTCTGCCTTCACCCCAAATCAAATTAAAATGTTACATGGGTGGACGTACTGTCTTCAAAAACTGATGCTGTTGCGATATTTTAGTGTATTTTACGCTAAAAAATATGTTGTTTAATCAAAAGTCTTCATAACAGCAGTATGCTTAAAAAAGGCAAATGAAAATATTTATAAACATTTTCCTACGATTAAAATGCTTATGGACTTTAAAAGTTACAAGCTAAAGCATGGCCACCATCTACTGCACATGCAGTTAGCTAAGTGGTAATGTTACTGTATCTTCCCCTCCATTGTTTGAAGAGAGATTGCTTAGAGGTTACAGTATTTGGTGAACCATAATGACTGGCTGCAGCTATTGTTCTTGTGAGGTGATACCTTCTGCCAAGTGTCTCATTACTAGGAGTGGACATGGTGTATTTCACTGGGTCAAAACAATTCATTAAACTGCCGCTGAAAGCCGTGTTTTCCTTTGGAACAGATTTGGGCTGTTAGTGGTTTGGAACAGAAAAAGAAGGCAAAATAAGCACAAGTTAGTTTTTTTTTTAACATTTGGGAAATTTCTTCAGAATATTTGTATCTCAGAATGAACACATTTATAGGAAAATAAGTTCTTAGGACTTAGAAGGAAATGGTTTGGATTTTTTCCTTATAATGGTTTGATTTGGTTTCATAACTCAGGTAATTAAAACGTGCTTGTTCTGTTGTTCATTCTAGGAGAAGAGTCTCTAATAAGATAATTTCGGTCTTTAGGAGATATTTTTAACTGGTATTTCATTAATGATGTCTCATGGGGGGGAAATAAGGAAGACTTTAAAATACCTGCATTTAAAAAGTAGGAAAAGAGATGGGTAAGTTCCTGATGCATTAAGCTATTAAGAGAGGCTGTAGGTGAACGTTTGCGAGCCATGTCCAAATTGACTTGGGTAAAACTACTTCTCAGGAAGGATTTGTGCCACAGACAAGATTAGTACCTGGACCTTTCATCAGTGCAACAAGAGTTGTTTGGTTTGGTTAGGTTTTAATGTGGTCAGACTCTAACTGCTGATAGCAATGCCCTGGTTCAGTTCTCAAGTGCTCTGACAGTGAAGCTGGAAGGAGCCAGGTAATAAGGTGGTCTTCCATTTAATTCTGAAATAGGCTTGGGTGTGATTCACTGCCTGCCAGAGTTAGAATCATAGAATAGTTAGGGTTGGAAAGGACCTTAAGATCATCTACTTCCAAACCCCCCTGCCATGGAGGGACACCTTCCACTAAACCATGCCACCCAAGGCTCTGCCCAGCCCGGCCTTAAACACTGCCAGCGATGGAGCATTGACAGTTTCCCTGGGCAACCCATTCCAGGGCCTCACTACCCTTACAGTAAAGAATTTCTTCCTCAGATCCCATCTAAACTTCCTTTTTTAAATTTGAACTCATTACTCTTTGTCTTGTCAGCACAGTCCCTCATGAAGAGTCCCTCCCCAGCATCCCTATAGGCCCCCTTCAGATACTGGAAGGCTGCTATGAGGTCT
>JASSUY010001621.1:0-18988 GCA_032466535.1 Forpus xanthops
CCAGTCCCCTGATCATCCTCGTGGCCCTCCTCTGGACTTGTTCCAACACTTCCATGTCCTTTTTATGTTGAGGACACTAGAACTGTACACAATACTCCAAGTGAGGTCTCATAGGAGCAGAATAGAGGGACAGGATCACCTCCCTTGATCTGATAGCAGTAGCTATTCACTGTCCAGCTTTCCTCCTCTGTGGGGACAGATAAAGAAAATCCTACAGTGGGATTTCTTGATTCTGCTGCCACAGGTACCTGGTTAGTACTCCTTCAGATGCTGACACAAAAGAAGTCCTTTTGAGTGCTGTCAAAGTCCTGTAGTAGGTAGCAAAGGCATGTGAGTTGATGTTTGCTCTAATATGTTTCCCACCTCAGAGGGAGGAATAAGGCTCAAGAACTCTGGAAATCAATCTAGGCAAAGCACCAGTTTTGGTGTCAACTTTAATTCTAATTGCAGAACATCTTCCTAGATGGAAAAATTGTACTGGTGCAATTCTTTATTAAAACAGCATGAATTGTAATATAGCCAGGTCACAGATAAGTGTTTAAAAAATGGCATGATTCCACTACTAGCTCTTCAAAGACCTGTTTTTCAGCTTGTGGAGAATGTGGCTATTAAATTTGAAGTTGTTAAGAAAAAAAGAGAAATGGAACTTTTCAGCCATTATCATCAAGTAATTACTGAAGGTTCATTAGTTACTGGAGCTATGCTTCCTGTAACATAAATTTGAGCAGGCAGTGAACATTTTGAGCAGATTGTGGATGACCCTGCATTACCTGTGGCTGAGGAGAAAAGGAAGGGAGGACACAGGTTTGGCTTGTTTAGTCTACTTACTCTGCTAACAGGCTTTTTTCTTATAGTGCTCAGAGACTGGGATGATGAAATCCCTTCAGTTCTAGCACATTCTTTAAGGTCTTTTTAAAACTTTGAAACAACTATCAAGACTTCAGCTATAGCTTAACAATATGTTGTAATAATAATTTGGACAGCAGCATGTCTGTGAGGGTAAAGAGTTTTCTTCCTTTCGTTTCCTTGGTGCAGCTGTGTCTACTGTCTCTGAAAGGATGCCATGTTATTATTAGTGCTCTGGGGGAAAATTGTCCATAGTGTAAAGCTCACTGACTTCATCAATTTACATGTACGGTGAATTTGACCAGCAGTTTCCATGTGAATGATCATCACAAGACCTGCTGGCCTCATGTATTTTATAGACACACATCTTATATAGGTAGTGAATTGTTCTTGGGTGTCATCTGTGGCCAAAGCAACCAGAGGTTACCATGGACTAAATGATGTAGGAAGAAATAGTCTCCCTTTCATCACTTTATATACAAAGCTGGCAAGCAGAGTATATGAATCTAGTTGAAAAATGTCTAATTTACCTTTTAATCTGTTCCCTTACTGTCACTGCAAGTCTATTCAATAATCTATTACTGAATGAAATTGCTTATTTTTCTGCAGTGACAATGTCTGACATATATCTGTTATCAAATTAAATGGAAGAACCAAGAGTAATTCTTGCCCAATTTACTAGAAGGCTTTGGCTGCTATTTTTTTCATGGTCTAGTGAATTTTCAGCCTGCTAAGACAAATTAATATGTGCCCAACTATGGCATATACCCCAAGAGATATCTTTCAGTACTGTGTATGCATGTCAGTCTTGTGCAAGAGGACTCAAGTGAAAGCAAAACCATGGGTGCAGGAGACAAAATTTTTCTGATAAAAAATATATCTCATGTTGCTTTGGGATTTTGTCACAGATTTAAACTTTCCCATGCCAAATTTCCATCTTGAAAGGTTTGTTTTTTTTTTTTTCAGTTGAGATTATTGATTTTAGATAACAGATATAGAGTGTAATCTCATGACACTGCCATCTACCAGGTAAGACGCTGAAGTACCAGAAATATGTATATATTAGAAAAAACATCTGCGTATTTGACCTCCAAGATCATTTTCTTTGTTTGTGCCAAGCTTTCACATTTTTAGCTAACTGCTGAGCTTAGCAGAAAACTTCACTGATTTCATGAAAAGGTCAAAGTAAAGCTGCTGTGTTCAGTTTAGTTGAAACCATTGATATTTTACTTTCACAAAAAATATGTTTGAAACTGTGTCCCCTTAATCCATACTGCCACTGCAAATGCACATACACAAGCACTTTGTCCCAATATGGAAGTGGATTGTAAATAAACCCATTCTGGTATGGTAAACTATATGAGTTGCACTTATTTGTTATTTCATGTATTCTCCTTGTATCCAGATATTTACTGTTTGGGGTTAGCTGTGGTATCTGAATTTTCTAAGTGGGTGAATGCAGTAAAGGTTCTTTCCGGAAAATGATGCTTCACCTTTACATGTGTTCCCACAGAACAGGCAGCAAAAGGAAACATCATCATTACTGCCTCATAACAAATGCTTTGCACATCTGACGATACTTCTGATGAGACCATTTCTGAAGCTACCACTCTGCAGGAAGAAGTCCTCATTATGTGACACACTGAATTAATGCTCTCCATTTATAGGCTGACCCCATCTGTCGAGGAGCATTGTATAATGCATGATGCTGCATAATTGAAGCTGAAAACTGGAGCACAAAGTATGGACTAGAAAAAGTCACTGGCAAAATGAAAGAGCTCTTCCAGCTTTGCTTATATCTGT
Source organism: Forpus xanthops (assembly GCA_032466535.1). NCBI lineage: Eukaryota > Metazoa > Chordata > Aves > Psittaciformes > Psittacidae > Forpus > Forpus xanthops. The sequence goes on from JASSUY010001621.1 coordinate 2,650, forward strand.
TTCCTTAGAAATGTGAGCTCAACTTAAATGGTAATTCAAAAGCTTCATAAAAATGCTCAGTCCATTATACTGATGTGACGATGATTCATTGCTATGTACAAAGTTATTGCTTGCTATAAAGATGTATGGACTTGTCAGGATCATTAAGTGACTTTTAGCATTGTAAGAAGGTGTCCTCTTCCTAGTTTTCATAGTGGGCAACTGAGATTCAAGCTTGCAGTTGTGGCCTAGCCATGCTCACTTTTATTCAGGTCTTATTTTGATGAAGTATTCCAGAAGCTATGGAGCAGGCTACTCAAAGCTGCGATCAAAAGGCTTGCATCAGTCTTTTCATAGTGATGTATGTGTGTTTTTAAACAGCTGAATCAGGGAGCTTTCATGCTGTTACTTTCTGGCTAAGAAAGTGCATTAACCCTTCTGCTCAGCACCTGACTTTCTAGAAAACTACAGGCTGATAAATTCATAATTCAGGATTAATATGTGCTGGTTCATTGGACATGTTATTTCATCAGGAATTATTTTTTGGGTGATTTCTATAGTACAGATATGAGTAATAACTCTTGTGTATCCACATATTTGTTTAAACAGTTTGATTTTATGTGTATAGATTTCATTTAAGGATGGGTAAAAAAAACAGATAGTCATGTGTTCAGCTGGGCTCTTTGCACTTCAAAAGTCTAAATTTGGTCAAAATTTTCTGTCACTGTACAAAATCAAAAATATATTGAAATACCACTCAGCATCTTACTGAACTTTTGGGCAGAAGCTCATAAGTGTTTTATGGTACTGTGAGTCTCCTTTTTCCCACCCTGCTCTGTGGTCCTGAGCTCTCCAGATGCTCTGATCAGGCCAAAAGGGCAGGTCCTTGTGATACTTCTTCCTGTAGTAGACACCTCAGCATAAGGAAACATGGAACACCAACCTTACATCACTGAGCTCACTTAGAGAGCCACTAGCCAAGTGAAAGAGGAAAAGCATAGCCCCTTTGATATCCTATCCTCTGAAGAGCTGGAGCAGGAAATCTATTCATGCATCTGTGCCCTGGTCCCGCAGAGGCTCAGGAAAACTGATGAAGCAGGGCAGGGGTGCAGGGTGGTGCAGGACAGGGCTAAGCTCCACAGAGAGGGGAAGAGAGAATTATGAGATTCACATTGTATCTCCCAGGATAACTCTGGCTCCTGATCACCTTGACATCCAGTGGCATCAGCAAGATTTTGGCAAGTGGTATTGCCGTGGCATTTGTATAGTGCTTATCATTGATCTCATTACATTCAATAGAGAAGAACAGGGAATCTCAAAACTGGCTGATGCAAAGCCAAACAAGGGATTTGCTGGGTCTGATGATGCAGTCACCTCTTCTCTTACACACAGCTTTCTTTCAGAGCCTGCTACTAAACAGTTTAATACTGAAAACACAGCTTATAGTTTCTTAACATACTTTGCCATGACCCCTAAGGGCTAAAAAATTTGGGAAATAAAATAGTTTGTAAATAAAACCAATAAAAATTGCATAAGTTATTTATAATCAGGATAGTTATTACTGTATATATAAGTGTTAGGTGATTATGTCAGAAATTATTTCTTGCAAGTTTTCAAGCAGTAACTGAAAATTGCTTTGATTAACTGGATTTTATCATTTGATGAAATAAACCTCTGTATGAAAAGACCTTTTTGTCTGAAATGACCTTTCTTCTGAAACAAACTTTTTCATATTTTTTTCTCCAGTGACATGAAAGAAGGACTAAATGGTGACAAAAGTCTGCTTTCTGTACCTTATTACACACAGTTTCCAGTCTAGATGGAAATAATGATAGAAAATAAGAGTACTGAAAGTGAGGCCTTCATAAAACTCACTGAGCATATAACAGCAATCACTAAAAATCAATGTATATGAATAGGACAATAATGAACATTGCAAAAATGTAATGTCTACTTTACAGAAAAGAAAAAAACCTTCACAGCATCCCTACAACAATGAATGCTTATTAACCTATCTTATTTAATGAATTCTTATTAAACTGTCAACTACCACTTCTATTATGTCAGCTCAAAATGCTATTCAGGTAATTAATAAATTAGATTTTAGTTTGTCATCAGACCTTTAACACTGGGCAGCAGGTGAAAGCAAAGGGTGAGTGTCAGTGAAAGGGAAGTGAGCAGTGAAAATCTGAGCAGAAGTTCTAGGCATTGTACTGTGCCTTTTTTGGTGTTTTTTTTTTTTCGTAATTGATACACCAGTGTCAAGGAATATTAGAAAAGCGGGTCTGAAACTGAATGTCAGCTTTGACAAAGGTGTATCATTGTCTCAGAAACTTCCAATGAGGAAAGCCTAACACCTTTATAGGAAATCAGTTCCAGACCAAACTCCTTTCTGTAAATCAGCTTTTTCTACAGCCTAAGAGTAAAAGGACATGGAACAGTTGGAACAAGTCCAGAGGAGTGCCATGGGGATAATCAGGGGACTGGAGCACCTCCTGTATGAAGATAGGATGAGAGAGTTGGGGCTGTTCATCCTGGAGAAGAGAAGGCTGCGTGGAGACCTCATAGCAGCCTTCTGATATCTGAAGGGGGCCTGTAGGGATGCTGGGGAGGGACTCTTCATGAGGGACTGTAGTAATAGGATAAGGGGTAGCAGGTTCAAACTTAACGAGGGGAAGTTTAGTTTGGATCTGAGGAAGAAATTCTTTACTGTAAGGGTGGTGAGGCACTGGAATGGGTTGCTCAAGGAAGTTGTGAACCCTCCATTGCTGGTGGTGCTCAAGACTGGATTGGACATAGCCTTGGGTGGCATGGTTTAGTGTGAAGTGTCCCTGCCCCTGGCAGAGGGGTTGGAACTAGATGATCTTAAGGTCCTTTCCAACCCTAACTATTCTATGATTCTATGATTCTAAAGAGAATCTCTCATCCTGTACTTCATGACTGAAAGTTCATGACTTTCAGTTCCATCCATGTGGGACATGGAAACCAGCTCATTTCATTCCCCTCTGCAACATATTGTTCTTACAGAAAGGCTGACTTGGTTTCTCACTTCAGTCTACTTCCCACTTAAAATCTCAATTTCCTCTATTTGCCCTCAGACATCCTAAATTTTAGACCCAAGCTTGTATTTGTTACTTTTGACCTAATTCCATCTTCTCTGAAACCTGAGTATCCAAAGTGTTTTGTCTGATGAGTACCTATTACTAACCAGATTTACGAGATTACTTTTTTGTGCTTTGTGCTCAGATACATTCTCCATGAGAAAGTTTACCTTTTTAAGATGTATGTAGCATTGTCAGTTCATAATCATCTTCTGATTTACTAGAAGTAGCAGCTCCTTTTTCTGCAAGGTGCTTTTCTCGTACTGTTTCTTTGCACAAATTATTATTCGCAACTCAGAGTTGGATTTCATTCAGTATTTTGGGGCCATAAATCCAACTGATCAACTTTATTTTAAATTCTGATACTGTTCTTTAATATAAGTTCAGAGTACTCTTAAAGTTTAAGAAATGTGTTTTCTATTTCATCATTAATATTTTCTTCTACATAATTAGTGAAAACAATGAATAGTTCACATGAACTCTGTAAATATCTGCCTAGTACTTATGTTTAATTTTACAGTGACCTCTAACTATCTATTCCCTAAGTAGTTTATACAAGCAATTTTGAACCCTCTTATATTGGCTTCATCTTGACTGTTTCTTACTCAGCTTTCAAGAAAGTCAGATGAAATAACGTATAAAAGCTTACTGAAGTCTAGTAATGTCGCATTACTGATTTTTTACTTTTCTTTGGACTTGTTACATTATGAAGCAAGTAAATTAATAGTTTAATATGATATGTCATTATAAATTAATCTGGGCACTTTCTTAAACTTGCTATTTTTGCAACATCTGTAATTGTTTGTTTAGTAGTTACTTCTAATAATTTTCCTGTCTCTGAAGTTGAACATACGATCTTCTAGCTTCCCAGCAATTCCTGTGTCTCCTTTTGGAAGATGATGCTATAATTATTCATCTTCCATCTTCTGAAATGTCACCTGCCCTCAGCTGCATTCTCAAAGAAAGACAACTCTGATTGTTCTGAAATTTTTTCAGCCCATTCTTTAAATATCTTACAACAATTTTCATCAGGCCTAGCTGGACTGAAAAAAATGCATCAGTCTTTCCTAAACTTTCCCTTTTGTATTTTAACTGGAGTTCTTGTCCTTTTGGTGCTGGTCTGAATTCAGTTAGTAATCCATTTACAGCCACATTTTCTGATGAAGAATGGAGTTTAAAAGACACTAAACCATTTCTGCCCTTTTCCTGACATCCGTCAGTAGCTTTAGCTTGCTGTTGAGAGCCATTCTCCTGCAGGGAAGCTAAAGAGGAAAGGACAAGTGTCCGTACTGGATATCTGCCAAAGTCTTCCTACTTACTCTAATAGATCCATTCAAAATAAGGTGCTATTCCTCTACATAGAAGTGAGATAAAGACCTTACCAAGCATAAAGGAAAATGAGCAGGATTCTGTAGAAATTTCACCTTAATGTTAGAAATATGAATGCATAAATAATACGTTCATCTCTCTCTTTTCTATTTCATTTTCCAAACTAGATTAAAAAGGGTATTTTTTTTTTTTTTTTTTTATTATTATTTCTCTTTTCTGTGTAAAGTGGACAGAGGGGTATTGGAAGGTTTGATTTCAATGACATTATGCTACCCATATTAAAAATAATGCAACAAGAAAGGGAAGAGAGATGAGCATTATCTTCCAGTATTATGATTAAAGCATCAACTGACATGGTTTAGTGTGAGATGTCCCTGCCCATGGCAGGGGGGCTGGAACTAGATGATCTTAAGGTCCTTTCAACCCTAACTATTCTCTGATTCTATGATCCTTCAGTTCAAAAGGAAAAAGAGCAAAGTCTGAACCAACATGTACAAATTATATATTCCAACTAATTTTATCCCCCTAGCCCATGGCAGTGAGAGGAATGCTAGAAAATTAGCCGATGTTAGTGACAAAATTTCCCAGAAAGGAGCAGTGACAAATGATACCTGGAATATCATTCTTTTCCCTCTGCATATTCACCTTCAAAACATATTTTCAACTAAGAAGTAGCTTAACTATGTCACTTCAGAGTGTGCATGTAATGATCAAAAAGACTTTATGTCAACATTCCCTAATACAGTTTTCATGCCTATTTTTATTATGTAATACATTGGAAATCGATCATACTCATTATATCTTGGGCTGATTGAGAAGGTTGTAACAAGCAGATAGTTAACAAGAACTGAATTGCAACAAAATTTAACCATAATTATTCCCCAGTCCTTAGAGTTTAATAATAGAGGGCTATTCATCCTTGGGGCTCAGTAATGCAGCCGGAATATATGCAGGGAAAACAGAATCATAAAATCATAGAATAGTTAGGGTTGGAAAGGACCCTAACATCATCTAGTTCCAAACCTTATGTCATGGGCAGGGATATCGCACACTAAACTATGTCTCCCAAGGCTCTGTCCAGCCTGGCCTTGAAAACTGTTAGAGATGGAGGGTTCACAACTTCCCTGGGCAACCCATTCCAGTGCCTCACCACTCTCACAATAAAGAGCTTCCTCCTTATAGAATCATAGAATAGAATCATAGAATCATAGAATAGTTAGGGTTGGAAAGGACTTCAAGATCATCTAGTTCCAATCCCCCTGCTCTGGGCAGGGACACCTCCCACTAAACCATGCCACCGAAGGCTATGTCCAACCCGGCCTTGAACACCACCAGCGATGGAGCATTCACAACCTAAACTTCCTCTGTTTAACTTTTAACCCATTATCCCTTGTCCTATCACTACTATTCTGTCCCTAATGAAGAGTCCATCCCCAGCATCTTTGTAGGCTCAAAAAAATTTAGTCTGAAAATATTTGCTTAATATCAGCAAAAGAATTATGACCATGAAATATATGTAATAACAAGTTGTTACTCAGAAGCAGTAACAGTGTGGTTTTTCATTAGAAATGCAAAGTCACAGTCATCTATTAAATTAAACCTCCTACTTGCTTACTAATAATCAAAAGCAAAAGTAGGTTTTAATAACAATACAAACATGGTGATAAAACAATTTAGGATGGATATAGGTTTGATGCAAGCATAATTGAATGATATGAACAGCCACTAAGACTGATTAAAGATCTTGCCAATTACAGGTTGGAAAGTATTGGAAAATGAGTAAAGCACATGAAATATTGCCTGAAAGAATATTTAAGGAGAGAAAAGGATGATTCCAAATCACTTTTCCAGGCCCCTGTTGCAGGATAGCAATTATAATTTGTCTTTCTCCTTTTATGCAATTTGAACTTTTTAAAATAAAAATTGTTTGAAATGAGTAGGGAAACTTTCCTCAACTCAGTTTATGCTAAGTCAAATCTGTGGGTTCCTCTACTAATTTTGGATGGACTTTTCATAAGCAAAACTAGCAAAAATAATAAGTACTTAACTGCTCACCTTCAATCTGAGACATCAGGGTAGCAGGTGGTGGAGCTGCAGCCCAAGAATGGCAAGTCAGAGTCTTTGCTTGAGGAGTGTACTCTGTACTCTGCTGCATACTGAGCATGTACAGATGTCCATCTGAAGAAGATTGCTTCTTTTATGGTGAGGTTTAGACTATAAACTTCCTTTTGCAGAGGCAGCTTGCCACCCCACAGGAGCATCCCTGGCCCAGTTCATGAGCTGCCTTAATAGAAAATTGAGTGCATATTTAAGAAAGTATCTATTTGAGGAGCTGAAATGTTAAAGAAATGTGGCAATTAATGCCAAGCTGCAGTTTGCGTGCAGTAGATGTGTTTCCATTAGGAAATGAACTGAGTGAGAAAACATTAATTTCACATGGCCCACCTGATGCTCAGCATGCAGCTTCTTTTTTCTGTCAGTTGCACAAAATGTATGTATTTTAATGAAATCCACTCTTCCAGAAATCTGCAAAGAATTCCCCTTCCATGTTGTACATTATACATAGTCACATCCAACCAAGGAATCCGAAACTACACAGCTTAATATTCAAAAAACAAAAGGCTGAAAGATATTGCTGTTTATGAGATGCAATGAGGAAAAAAAATATCCTTGTGCAAGGTGCCAGGATTGAACTGGCAGGCATATCAATGTATTATCCAGCACTTGAATGGAGGAGCGGTGTATTTATTTCCTGCAGAGCTGCAATTGTAAAAATGAGTCAGAGAATCAGTCTATCCATACTTTTATGAATATTTATTATCTTGCCATATGGATCTTGCTTCTATTTATAAGATCTTTAAATATTCAGTACCCTCTAAAGATGCCTACAGAAGTGTAGAGGCAAGCTCTTTTTATGTACATCATTCTATTATGTGAAATATTTGTTCGTAATAAAGTAGAATAAAAATTAGAATTATTTCTAAATTGAAAGTGGATTTAAAGAAAAAAAAACAATAAAGGACAAGCTGGTGCCTGAAACAACTCTTTTTCATATGAATTATCTCTATCCCTAATGAAACTTTTGCAAATCAGATATTTAAATTAAAGGGGATTGCACTTTTATAGGCTGTGCTTTCGACAGCTTTTTTTTTTTCTTTTTGTTTTTGTAAAAACCAGGAAGAAAGACTCAATCACAAAAATGTGTTCTCTGTTCAAAAGTTCAGTTACACTTTGATTGAAAACAATGCCATCTGGTTGCTAGGTGTCCTAGTTTCCTTGTGAAACACCTCGTATTACAGATGATGTTAAGAATCCAAGCTATAACAGAGCATGCTTGACTCTTTTTGCTGCAGTGCTGGTAAGAAAAAAATTGAGCCCTGGGAGGATCCAGAGCCATAGGTCAGCCATGTTGCTGGACACATTTTTCACAAGACTGAGTTCATTGAGATTTGTAGTCACTTTAACCTCCAACATCTTTCACAGCAGAGTGGGTTATTGTACTGTGTCACGGTAATTGCACTTAGGGTAACTTATGATCTACCCCTCCTGGACCTCCTATGCTCATGTACATGAACTGAAAAAGGCATTACTCCTTACTTCAGAATCTGTGAAGGAGGTCTTCAGTGGCTGCACTGTGTTCCATGTTTGCATTTCATCAGTAAGTAAAGGGAGCTCTTATTTATACCAGATAATATTAATTTGTTATAGAAAAAAAAAATATTTCTGTAAATTCTTATGTTAATTGGTGTTACCTTAGTGAATTAATAAGCATAAACTGTGAGTATATCAGAGGAGTCAGATAATCTAAAAGCTATTTCACAACAATATTTATAGGTACAAGATTGTGAGTTAAATCTGGAGGTCATACTATTCAGAGTCTTTATGCTGATTTGTATCAGCTTAGGGATCAATCTTGTCCTTTGGATGAATTCCACTGTACATCAGAGAGGAATGTACTCATTTTCCCAGGAGTTTACCAACTGAGAGCTATAAATCAAGCCATGCATGCTCTAAAATGCAGCGCTTCTGCTGCTGGTTTCAATTCAAATGGTAGCAAGAAGAATTTTTTCTGTATTCAATTGTCCCTTAGTTTAAAGCTGAGTAATTTGCCCTAATTATGGAACACTTTAAGCCTGAATCAAGTCTCTTAAGTACAGAACTTTAAATTAATGCATGCCTTTAAAACAGCTGTCTTGATTTCTGAAAGCCCAGATTAAAGAGCATAAAAGAATTCTGTAGACCTTTTTGTTCTTTTTTTTTTTTTCTCACTTCTCATGTTTTATACCAACAGAACTTCACTGGCCTGTCCATCATCTACGCTGGTGACAGAGTAAAGACAATCATGGATGTTCTGCAGGTATATGATGGAAAAGATAGGTTACTAAAGTATACAACTTGTGTTACATTCAAAGCTGGAGCAAGAGGAATGTATTTTGCCAAAATACAAACCTCCACCAAACAACCTGTCATCCCAATTGCATCATTTTATACAATCTTCTGCCTGTCAGCTGTAAATTTAACCCCACTAGCAGCTGATGCAACTTGAATTCAGAAGATCAGCAGAGGTATAACTGGGAGGGAAGAGTTCAGAGGTATTACCTGGGTACCAGCAGTGATTTATAGCAGATTACCTTAGGTTGGACTTATGTCACCTGAATTTGAGGGTCCATATGTGAATCTGGTGTTTAGCTTCTTTTCCAGGCAGCGAAGTCAACTGGAGCATGTTAAACTCTTCAGTTCATACCCAGCCTCGATTCAACTGTGCAGATGTAGGTACCTAGCTAACAGTGTGTAAGGTCCCTTTGATTTCCTTCCTGACTTAGCTGCTGCACCAAACATACGGGTTCCTCCTATTGGCCCTGTACTATGCTTGAGAGTCAACTGAGGACACTTCAAGCACTCTTGGGCTTTTCAAACAACACTAGAGAACCTACGAATCACAGCCCTTTGCGTTGGCAGTTGAATAACCCTCCTGACTCCTGTGGGTGCATTACCTAGGGTTTCAGTTTGGTTCCAAATCACACATGTGCAGGGGTACTTGTGATGCCATGATGTATCCCTATGGGCTGACAAGTGGGGCAAGGATGCATGCTCTTCTGAAATGGGAGCTGCAGGGGAGAGGAATCCTGGTGATCCTTGAGACATGCAGCTGAAGGCACCTACCTCATACCCTGCATTTCCCCAGAGGCGTCAGGGAAACCTCTAAGCTCTGATAAGTCTTACACTGACCAATACTTCAGTGTCCAAACTTGGAGCTGAATTCCACCCTGTCTGGCAACCAAATCACTGTGCCAGGGGGGCATTTTACCTGTGTATCCTAAATCAGGCTGGGAAAGTTGAAAACATGAGTATGGGCAGCTACTATGCATGGATTTTCTGACAAGTGTCACTTTAGGGCAGAGTCCTCCTATTATCCTGCAGGCTTCAGCTCTGTCTAGAGGCTATTTGTAGTCCTTATAGAGAGTGTTCACACAAAAGCAGTAGACTGGTTATCAAAAAGCTTTAAACTGCTAAATTTATCATTTCAAAGTCAAAGGAAACAGTAAATCAGTTAGTGCTAAGCAGGTAATCCACTTTGGCAAGTATGACTTTAAAGCATAAACACAGGCAAAGCAGGAAGGAACTGTAGCTCATACCAACTTAGTACTGTGATATACTGTCTCATTTTTTAAACAGCAAAAATTATGAGAATTACCTTAGGACTAAAATAAAATAAAATATTAAGATTAAACAAAAATTAACTACACACAGTAATTGGAAACCTGATAACCCCACAAGAGCCAAAACATTTTACTAGCTGTCATCATGCAGTCTCTGAAGAATCCATGACAAGCTCATACTTATCCCCCTTTTTAATGAAAGAAGCACTGTTAGAGTCAAGTGCATTAAAGACCTCATAGCAGCTTTCTGACAAGACTGTTTCAATTTCAGAAATTTTACAATAAGTGAAGCTATATAAAGACGATGACAGCATCCACTGCTTCTTTTTTTTTCCAAATAGCTATTTAAAATATCAGCCTCACTAAAACAGCTGCAGACATCTTGTAAGATCCATACTGAAATGCCTTCCAGGCCAATTTCTCGTTTGCATCCCCAAGACTTGCACTTTGCCTGAAGGATTGCAGAGTCTGCATCATATTTGTTCATTTTTAATTTTAACATTGGCATCACCTCTTGAAGAGAATGGACAAAAAGGACAACCCTTGGGGATACAGTTATTATTAGCAGTGTGTCATATCTACATTTTAGTAAGATGAAAGTTGGTTTGAATACACTTAGGTACTTTGGATGCCAATGATCAGTGCCCACTTACTGATGTATGGTATTTGTACAATGGAAGCACACAAGTATGTGACTCTGGAAGGACATTTCCTAACAATAGGAATGATACAAACATAAGTTTACCTAAGTTAAGCTCTTCAGTTTTGCTTTGTTGACTTTACCCAAGACAAAATCTGCAGGTCTCAAAGCGCTAACACACACATACAAGTGTCTTCAGTTCTGGCATCTAAAGAGTAATGTGAAGTTCACTCTCCAGGGCTGCTCAGCAAACCTTCATGTCAAGGGAAGGTAAAGAACAGAAGGGTATTTGGGGCATCAGAATAAAATCCCTGAGGTAGTAGCACAACTTTCCATACTGTAGGGTGCAGGTGGTCGGTATAGACATGCCAGGTGTTATTGCAGCCCAGTGAGAAGGAGAAGAAAGGTAAATTCAGCAGCTCTTTGCATTATTCCAAGCTTCCATTTAGCTTCTGATAATGACGTCTCATGTGACCCTCCCTGGGGAGCTGGGACCTCACTGGAAAAAAGCAATTTAAACCTACCCAGCAGTGTTTATCACCCCAAGAGAGACGAAATATGAAAATCAGCAATTACAAAACCCCAGATGTCCAGAATGTATCAGAAATAAGAACTGGAAAATACCCATCCTTTTTACAGGATAAATAGTGGGTTTATGTTCTTCTAACTCACTGTTCACCCTTGCCTTCCACCTACACCCTATCCTCTCCTAGAGGCTGGCTGTAAGTCTGGGAGAGACTGAACAAGATGTGATAGCTGTTCACATGCTCTTAATAACCATGGGCCACTTCTGTTCTTTGGAAGATATCACATCTTTGATCTTGCTGACAAGAGACAAAGAGCTAGGGTGATTCATTTTTTTTCTCCTCAACTCTCCTATGTAGCTGTTTCTTAGTGTTGTGTTCTTCCTTTGCCTTCTGATACAGCTGCCACTTCTGTTGGGCTCCACGGTGTTTGAGCCATTCCTCCTCATCTCAAGGTGCTAGTATCTACACATCTCTCCCAAGCTCATTACCCCATGAGACTGTGCCAGCAGAATGACCTTCTGGGGCAGGCATAGGGGGATGGTATCCCAGCACAGTCAACCAAGAGCTTCCCAGGGATGCAACTCCCATGAATCAATAAGTGTCATTGCTCCTAAGAAACGCCATCAGTAGGGTTAGCAAGTATGTGCATTTATTCTGAACCTGCTCCTCCCCACAAAAAAAAACAACAAACCAAAAAATCCTCACTTCCACAATAAGCTTGGGCTTACATTCAGAACATACATAAATTCCCAGACTTCTTATGAAAGGCAGAGAAGGGCTGGAACACCACTGCACCACAAGGAAGATAAGAGGAGAAACCCTAGTAGGAGCATCTAACTTCTGAATAGTAGTGTGACACAGCAAGTGTAGCTTACATGCATGTTCATTTTCATGGCAACAAATTGTTCTTGGCACCCCAGATTACAGTGCAGCAGACTCTGCTACTAAGCATACTGTTCATATGTAGCAATTTTGACTCTACTCCCTTGATTGCTTTTATACCAGATGAAGTTGTTAGAGCTTCAGGATGAAGAAGTATGTAGGTGATTTTATAAGAGTAGACAGAATGCATCTTAAGAGGAGGCACTGAATTTTATAATAGTAGCAGGGATTTTGTGTTGGCCTGGTTTGTTTTGGGTTTTTTGTTTGTTTGTTTGGTTTTTTGAGGTAATTTATAGTGATTTATGGAAATAATATCAGAAAAGGCAGAACTATGAGGGCAGGTTTCTGTTGTTGCTGTGTTTATCTTTGTTAACACTGCAGATTCTCTCACCCAGTACGTTACCTAGTCCAGGGACTGATTTTATTGTCAGAATTTGAAGTATTGATTAAAGTTGGTGAAAAGAGTTCCCTGGTATCAGAAAAGCTTTGAGGAGCAGCATAATATGAATTCCAGTCATGTGCATGCCCTTTCAAGGGCTGTTATAAGCTTGATGATAGCAGTATCCCCTAAAAGTGCATTAACATTGATCACCTCTTAGGCTGCCACATATGACAACTCTAATTGTGATTAAAGAAAACTTTCTCAAATTATTTTCCTCTCCTGTGGTAATTAGGAATAACAACATTCAGTATTCACAGATCAAACAGACATGAAAGATACCAGAGAGCAATGGCTGGTATTTTTCTTCTTATTCATTTAAAGGAAATAATCAACAGTAAATATGACTATCCTTCTCTGATATACCTCTCTCTGCTTCCCTTCATTTCCCAGACAAATTCAAGCTATTTATTTAGACAGTATTAACTTGAATTAAGATCCACGATTCTTCACTTGTAGACATCTTATTACTGCATCCCCTCCTGCTTCTGGCTCTGCTGCTGACAAGGGCATAGCCAGCCAGGGTCTTGGTGTCTTCTGATGCAAACACTAGTAATTATTAAACTCTCTATTCACATAGCATATCTTTAATCACTGTGAATAGAAATCCACACTCTCATGCTAGGCTACACTTTAAAAAGTATGGTAAAATGAGGCTAACACCATTCTGTCTAATCAAGTTGTAGGTCCATCTACATGTAAGGACCACGCAGATCTATCATTTTTCGTATTTAGCACTTATCTTTGTGGAAGTCATCTCAGAAAACTTCATGCAGCTACAGACAGGTCATTTACTTCTGGGCCAGTAATTGCTAGGCTCTTCTACAGTGAGCACAGAGAAGCAGAGACTTTTAGGGGTGATCCATTTGATAGCAATGTCATATGATTCAGGATGTGAGGAGCCAGTGTCTTGAGGTTGTGACCACATTAGGAGTAGATATCTACATTGAAAACATCAGCAGTTATGAGACAAACCTCACTATCCCGTATTTATTTGCTCTTAGACACCCAGAAAGCACCCAAAAGGCATTTGTGCTGTAAGAGGCTTGATGGAGGAACTGCATAGAGAAAATAGTTCCCCAGAGACACTGAAAATCTTAATTCTGTGAGTAGATCACAGATGGCTAAACAAGTTACTCATGATTAGTGTCAGATTTTGATATTCTCATTTAGCCTCAAAAATAAATTGAACTGCAAACTGTGTTTGGAGCCATGACAACTCTGAAGAGGGGACATATTTTCAGGTAGAAAAGGTTGGTATCATAAAAAAGCCTTAAACTTACTCTCTGTAATTAAATTTGTGAGAAACTGTGGGCAGCCGTAACACTTGTGTTTTCTATGCACCTCACCTGAGACAGGTATGAGCCTAACCTGTTCAGATGACTCTTCAGCTAGACTCAGCCGGGGTTATGTTTCTCCTAGAAACAGTGAGATGTACCCAATCTGGGATTCAGCATTAAAATAGTTGAACACTACTGAAATTAATTTGACATTGAAAGATAGAATTTGTTAGTGCATCAAGACACATTATGGGGTTTGGTGGATATTCAAAGAAAGCAGAGGTGATATATCAAGAGCATAGGATTTACATTTCTCATGATTGTTCTTTTTAGTGATAAATAAAATGGAAGTTCTAATGAATCAATCCTTAAATTGCTTAAGGAAGGAAAAAGGCATTTTTTGCTGTAACTCAGCACCTAGCAACCTGGCCTTTACATGTGAAAAAAAATTTATGTATTCAGTACTGCTGATGAGTACCTTATATTTAAAAGCAGTGGCCTTTTTAGTCAATCACTATCCTGAATTTTTGGCTTTCACTGCAGAGGATGAATCTAACCAAAGTAATAGGATGAGAATTAATAGATTTGTCTTGCATTGTTCATCTGCATTCCTTCATTCATTCTCAGATCACTCACCTTCTTGATATTCCTCTCAGTTCAGCTTGGAAAATATCTTGGATTCTTTTGCCAAAGTAGACTTTGAGACTATTTCAGCCACACTTTGATATACATTCATTTTCTTTTGGCCTCCTTTTATTTTGGCTTGTATCCCTTATGTGAAGCTCACACAATTAATCTGATACTTTGTGAAATCAGAATATCTCATCGTCTTGTATTTATAGTTCTCTTATCCTAATAGAGCATTCTGACTTTGAAAGAATGTCTAAGTTACTTCAGAAAGACATCCATTTTTGCAACTTAATGATAAAATCCCACTACCAACTTAAATGCATTTAAAAATAGAGATATGAATTAAATGAATCTCTAGAGAACATTGCCAAATGAGAGGCCTGCCAGCGCATGGCATGTCAGATAGGAGCAGCTGAGAATAGGAGTGGAGGAAGTCAGAAGCCTCCACAGAGGAAAAAGCAATAGGTAGCTCTAAGAGAATGATGTTTTTTTCTATCAGACATGAACCCATGAGTTCTCACTCTGCAACAAAGCAAAACAGACCGTGCTGCGGCTGTTTCAGACAGACGAGGAGAGGAGCAAGCTCATTGTTTTGTATGCAAACACACTAAACCAAATCCTTCAGGAAACCTCACCAATAGACTGCACAGAAAGATAATAGGGTCAAGGAGAGGCTGATAAATTAAAGACAGTTATCTTAAAAACACTGGGTACCAGAGCTATTACTTTGGTTCCTGCAACAATACAATTTCCAAAATGAAAAGCCTTGTTAACTGTTCCATATCCTTTCTGACCTTAGTTAATAGGCTGATCATGAGTAGGGAGCTTTTCCCAGGAGAAACCTCAGTGAATTTAGGCATTGCTGATGTGATCAAAGCTGTTCAGCTGCATAAAAAAAAAAAAATATAAAAATATGCTAGGTGCTTTTTTCTCTGGACAGAAGCATAGAGGACAACTTCTCTGCTCCCAGCCTCCCACAGAAATTATCCCTTCTGTCTTCCTCAGACCCCACTGCTAGCACTTTTGTTAATGCATCCTGTGCTTCTTGCTACCATTTTCCACTGTGGCAGACAACCTTCCCTCTTCCTATTATGAATGGTAGGAAATCACAGTTTCAGCAATCAGTTCTTATATGCCTGCATGTGTCTTGCCCTTCACTACCAAATGATTCATCTTAGTCTCTGCAGCATGCAAGACAGTGCTTGTGACAGTTTTCTTATCATTTCTGCTACCTGGTTGCACAGAGCAGATGAATGTCCCCTTTAAGTTTCTCTTGAGTAAAAAAACATCTCTTACACTAAGCAACTTCAACAGCATTTAGCTCAGAAAGTTCTTATTTAACAGTTAAAGGTTACACAGGCAGGCCCTTATGTCTCTTCCACTTAAATGAATTGGACACCTTTGCCTTTGATGGGGACAGAATTTAATTTTAATATGTGAAAGTTCTCCTCTGAGGTGAGATGAGTTATTCTAAAGTAATTTTAAAATCTGCCTGTTTAACCAGGGAATATGCCTGAATTTTGCTGCTGTCATTCCCTTCTGTAGCGAAAGATCACTTTGTCAAATACTGAAATGCAGAAAACACTTTAGTGGATGCTTAAACTGAGCCTCAAGGGGATAAGTATTATTATAATTATTGCTAGAATATTATTAAACTCTGTTTTTGTAGCAGCATTATTTTAGACAGGCCTCTAATGAGGATTTTTGCCAAAAATCATGCCTGCTTCACAGACTTGTAGGATCATGGAAGAGTTAGGGTTGGAAAGAACCTGAAGATCATCTAGTTCCAACTGCTCTACCATGGGCAGGGACACCTCACACTAAACCATGTCACCCAAGGCTCTGTCCAACCTGGCCTTGAACACCGCCAGG
>JASSUY010001621.1:19088-34535 GCA_032466535.1 Forpus xanthops
ACACCTCACACTAAACCATGTCACCCAAGGCTCTGTCCAACCTGGCCTTGAACACCGCCAGGGATGGAGCATTCACAGCTTCCCTGGGCAACGTATTCCAGTGCCTTACCACCCTTACAGTAAAGAACTTCTTCCTTATATTGAATCTAAACTTCCTCTGTTTAAGTTTTAACCCATTACTCCTTTTCCTAGCAGTACAGTTCCTAATAAAAAGTCCGACCCTAGCATCCCAATAGCCCCCCTTTAGATACTGGAAAGTTGCTCTGAGGTCTCCACGCAGCCTTCTCTTCTCCAGGCTGAGCAGCCTCAACTTTCTCATCCTGTCTTCATACGGAAGGTGCTCCAGTCCATCCTCGTGGCCCTCCTCTGGACTTGTTCCAACAGTTCCATGTTCTTTTTATGCTGAGGACACCAGAGTTGCACACAGTACTTCAAGTGAGGTCTCACAAGAGCAGAGGGGCAGGATCACCTTTGACCTGCTGGTCATGCTCCTTTTAGTGCAGCCCAGGATATGGTTAGCTTTCTGGGCTGCAAGTGAATATTGCCAGCTCATCAGCCAATACCCCCATGTCCTCTTCTGCAGGGCTGCTCTGAATCTCTTCTCTTGACTTCCCCTTGCAGTTACACAGAGGAATATCTAGAATATGTATTAAGATGATTAATAATTGTATAAAACACACATCAGCTTTTTATTTTGCATTATTCTATGTTGTTTTTTTCTGCTTTAATCACAGCAGGAGTAACAAGATAATTTAAACTGGCAATGACAAAGGAACTTTTTTTATTTTTATCTCCATTATGTATCTCTGGTTTTGTAAAGAAATTGTAGTCCTAAATTACATCTTGCGTTAAGTTGAGGGCTCTTCTAAATCAGATGAATGCTAAAGAGAAACAGAGCACTAAAGCCTATATTTTTGCATGCAACCCTGGTGTGCAGGGTTCATTTCATCATTTAAGAAAAAAAATCCAACCTTTGCACTATTTTTAAAGTAGTTTTTACGTGGATAAAATTTCCAGCATTGAAACTGACTTTAAATAAATGGAAATGCTGAGTCTTCCATTGTGTTTTTAAGCTTATAAAAAACTAATCTGTTGCTTTGTTTTTTGGTATCAAAAAATACAGTTGTAGTGACGTCAGTACCATTGTGAAAGAGTATCTTGTTAGGCAAAAAGAGAGTAGGTCTCAGGCAGCTGAATGCAGGTGTGTTTATACCTAATAAATACAGATTTATTCACATTACTGAAAGAACTCTACTTTTCCACCCACCAATGGAGGGCTGCTGTGCTGTAAAGTTGCATGTGATTAATGGAAAAGAAAGGCCTTTTTTCTTTTATTTGTTGTAATTTTGTACAGCAACAAGGACATTGCTTGATCATCACCATAGATACAAAGAGTAGGAATACTCATATCTTTTTTGTCAATTTTGTACTCTAATATCATGTTCTCCCTATAAGTTAAGTATCTACCTGTGCAGAAAGATGTCCTACAAAGCTCATGCACCCACAAAACATGAATCTTTGTACACCTGCAAAGGTCTGAAAAGATGGTCTATGCTTTGTGCACTGATACCCTCCTTTCTTTTTTTTCATTAGTTCACATTTAAACAGATGGCAGCTGCGGTTGACTTGTAAAAATTATTGCCAATATACCTGCTGCAATCTGCTTCCTGGCAGTGATGGTTGATGAATCCATTGTCCCCATGTCTGACCTGTCAAGGCCAGTCTCTCTCTCTCTCTGCAGCTCTGTCTGCACTGTAACAGAGCTTGGATGCTTTCAGCCTCTCTAAGAGCAAGACACATTGACAAATAGCCCCATGGCATTTTCATTGAAGCATTGCAGCTCAGGTCACAAATTCCAGCAAGTACACCTCCCAGATGCTTCAGACACAGGTGATAGGATGGGGAGCTGTGTACATTAATTTTGCAGCGACATTTGCCTTCCAGTTATGAAGGGGACAGTATTCTTTGTTTTCTCTGCTTCCTTTATTTCTGAATCTCTTACCTTGAGGTAAAAAATATAAATTAATGAAAACAGGATTTTTATTTCTATATTTCAGTGTAGAGGGCCTTTGAGGAGGGATCAGAAGTCTGAATTTCCTATTTTAAACATATCTGGGTCTTTGATGAGAGAAAGGTGAATTTTCCACTCCTGCAACTCATTGCAAAGAGAACCCTCTCCTTTTTTTCTTGGGGAACTGACTGATGGAACCAGTCACCTATCACTCCCATCACTTAACATATTTAACCACACCAGAAACAAATAAGGAGCTTTCATGTCAAAATTAGTATCTTCAACACATAGCAGTGCCATTTGCAGTTGTCTTAAAGGATGAAATATTCACACAAGCTCTAACAGCTGTGACTTGAGAGGCATTCTGCCTGAGGTGTTGTATAACTCTGCTACATACATGCCACTTTAGGCACATGAATTACATACTCTGTCTATAACTGCTGTAGTCATCACAATATGCAACCATTGCCTCTGCAACCTTGTAATCAACTTGATATGCTATTTTGCTGAGACAAATTAATTTTTCAACAGTTACAAATTAAATTACTTGGTTCTTGAATACATATTTTTACCTTATTACTCTACAATGAAGTAGGATAGGCTGAAGTAGGTTAGTTAAAAGAACAGACTGAATATGTACAATAAGTCTATATGACTTATTTAGATTTTAATTTGATAAAGAGGCATTCAACATTTTATTTGAAGACTTATTTTCCAATAGACTTGCCACATTCATGGAAAACTGTCCTAAAGTCTATACAGATTAACCACATAGGGTCAAACATCAAGTTGAAGAAAGCAGCCATAGGAATAACCCAATAATGTGTTTTGTTTCCCACTGATATTCAAAAAAAGAGCAAACAGTGAATGGAATTAACTTCAAATAAAAGGAGTACAGTAGCAGCATTATTGAGAATAATATAAAGGAAACCAGAACCTAAATCACTGGGCAGAAAAAAAACAAAATGAGATTATTCTTGATTAAATGTAAGCCTGTATGGGTGAAGAATTAAAATTCAGCCTCCCAGTATGTTTTGAAGATGCCATAGGATAACTTACATATCTGTTTTAAAGACTTAACTTCCCAGAAGCATTAGAAATGACAGGCAAAATCATGACATGAAGTTTCTGTCCACTGTCAGTTCAGGGACTTTGGATAGTTGCTAGTATTTGACCAAGAATAAGGAGTGGGGCATTTGACTCTCTTTTCCTTTCAGCTAGCAAGCACTGTTAACTCAGTGCTTCTGACTGTTAGCTCATTGTGATGATATCGGTAAGGCATACAGCCAGTATTAGCTCTTCACGTGAGAAAGAGATAAGCCAGGAACCAGATTTTGATGAACAGTGTTTCATTTCACAGAATAGGAGCTGTGTGAAGTTTGAACTTGTTAGGTCTCCATAACAGACCTCTTCTAAAGGTGATTCATTCTGCATGCATTAGTTTCCCACTCCTAATGTTGAAATAAATCACCTTTTAGAGGTTTCTATATTTCTTTATGGATTACTGTATTTTCTTGATGACTACTTGGTGCCTTTAATGCATGCTATGTGTCTAATTTTATTAACTCTCAAACTGGTTTAAATGTCTAAACTTATGAGATTTGTATTTCACTTATAAAGCATATTTATTTTCGGCTTTTTCACAGAGCAGTAAAACTGGATGCCTCTGAAAGTCATGGCAAACCTGCATTTCAACATACAGAGCAAAACACATCTGAACTCTTTCATCCTGTGTCATGCATTATTTTAAATCTCATCCTGAACTTTCATATTCAGATGATTGTAAAATTTTAAATATGAAAATCACCTCATTAAAAGAGAAATGAGAATTACAACCCCAACACTGTGAAGTTTTTGTATGTGCATAATATTACTTATTATATTTTTGGCATTGCTTAAATGCTAGAAGGATATAAGCCTGCATTTCAGTCAAGAACACACAATAATTCTTCAGACTTTGCCAGAGAAAACAAACACTGAAAATGTCCTGATGTGCAGGAGAAATACTAATTTATAGAAGAAAATCTAGTTAATAGTAATATAATAGTCACTTGGGGACCTTCTTAAGATCCTCTGAAGAAAAGGGAGCATAATGGTGAACATGTCATACCATACCACTTTCTACTAAAACACGTGTGATGATATATAACAGATATAAAGCTCACATGGATCTGTAATCTCACTGGGCTTGGTTTGCTTATTTCTTTGTCCTTGCTTGAGAGATGATGCAAAACTCATACTCTGCACAGAGAGGCCTTGTTAGGCTTAACCGCAATAGTGCAGATGGTAGGAGTGTGATGCATAGCAAGTTGATAAGGTTTATATCCAGAAGTCCCACTTAGCTTGCTTTTTACTACAAACTATTAATTTGAAACTCATGGCAGGCAAGCTCTGGTAAGAATTATCCATTGCCCTCAATTATTCATTCTGTAATTATGGGAAAGATAGTGAAGAATGGTTCATTAACAGGACAAGGATAGTATTGTCAAGTTTCTCCAGGGCCTATTGATGACTGCAAGTTATGTTTCTTTTGTCTTCATGTCCTTAATATTCAAAGCCATGATGTCTTTTAAAGTAGCTAAGTAGCAGCTTCTAAGTGGCATTCCTATTCTTGCAATCTCCCTCAGACTTAAAGAGTATTTTAAGCTCAGTTGCTCCTGGGGCTTGATCCTGTAAAGATCAAGCACAGAGTATTGCCCATGCAGAAGTGAAGCTAAGGAAAGCTAAGAAGCAGGAGAAGGAGCTACAGGGAACTCAAAACCACATTAATAAACCCACTGTATACTCCACTAAGGACCAGAAACCAGATATAAATTGTTTACCTGCATTCTTAGTGTGACTGAGCACATGAAGATTATTTATAAAGACTGGCTTTAGCCAGAAGGTCTACTTTTCTTAGGAGCCTTTAACAGCCCCCAGATGATTGCACCTGAGAGTAAGAGAATGCATCTAACTGTAGGTATTTTCAATACCCCTTTAGCCCAGGAGTCATTCCCTCTATAACCAACTATAGAGAAAACTTGGAGAACTACTTCTGCATATAGCTCCCAAATTTTTAAGCACCACCTTCAGCTAAGACAGTACTCCTGTTTTATTTCAAATGTCTATGAGCAAACAAGAAGTCAGGGCAGCACCTTTATGACTTTTATTGCTTTTCACACTTACAGTGAATTTTTTAAGTTTGCCTTCCATAGTCTGAATGCTGTCTCCTCATGCATTTTGACGGTGGAGAGTTTAAAATTCTGTGTTCAGCCTTGAAGCTCAAAATGGGCATTTAAAAGACAGTGGAGCACTGCAGACAAAGAGTAGTCATTTGTCTGCAAGGTAAATATTTAGGATGCATGGGAAAGGAACATGCAAACGTCAGTTTGTCACATTGTCTCAAAGATCGATCCATCTGCATGCATCCACTTATCACAGTGAAAGCCACAAGCAAACGTGAGCAAGCTCTACCTGTAATTCAGGAGAAGTGTTGTGCCAAGATACTTTTAAAGCCACATGTTAAATGCAGCAACAAAGCTCACCATTTTTTGACTTCAAGCACTAATATTTTGGGGTTTTAATAAATGTCAGGCAAAGCTCATTTGGCTTGAAAGATAACTGGGGCTGGCAGCCAGGACTGGACAATTGTCCTGGTTTTGGCTGGGATAGAGTCAATTTTCCCGACACAACAATGCCACTCAACAAAAGCAGGACAACAATCCAGTGTCAAGGTCATTTTATTGTGCTCAGATCCATTCCTAACTAGGCCATCAACAGATAGATGAAGAAGAAGATGCTGTAATGCTTCAATGATTTTTAACATCGTGTTTTGCGCATACATCTGTAAAAAGTCAAGTAGATTGTAGAAACCTATCCAGTGAATTCTCCGCTAAGCTGCTTGTTTCCATAGCAGTTTAGATTCCCTGCTGTGTGGCAGAAGACTGCTTATATTTTCTGCTCCCTTACTCTTGTCTTGAGATATGTTATAAAGATGTTGATGTGAAACACATGTAGAAGAAAAACAAGTTATATCATCTCTGAAGGGGGTCTGGCTGTCATGCCAGCTACTGTTCACCAGGGCAATTAAGGGAGGTGCTCCTACTTTCCTTAAAATTAGATGACATATTTGAAGCTTGAGCAATATCCAGGCACAGTCTTTCCATCACCTTCGGACAGAGATAATGATATCAGCCAAATCCTGACACAGCTGTGAATATTTACTGCCTCTTTAATAAACTGGTGCAAAGTCCTGCATGCATTGCAGAGTGCTGAGGGCTTGGGTTTGATGGAGTTTCTTTTTAAAAGTAGGATTTTTAAAACTTTTTAAAACTTTTTACCTGAAGCATAGAATAATAGTATGTAGTCTGATCAAAATGAACTGTGAAAATGCCTCTGACGCTGAAAAGTAGCTTCATGAAGCACATTTGAAGGTCCAATTGACCTAAATTTGTCCTAAATTCACAAGAAGATTATTGGGAAGACAGGTCATCTCCATCAAGAGTCACATATCTTCTTGTCACCAACTCCAGTTTTCAAAAGTGTCACTTACAGAACCAGGAGTCAGTAATTTTTCATTTTAGAGATCTCCCTCAGTTCTAAAATCACTGGCACTAAAGTATTAACTAATAGGGTGCTAACACTGAAGTATTCAACAGCACTAAGTTAAGTAAATAAGAACAGCATTGAGAAACTCTGAGTTCAGAGTTTGTCAATTTGTTCTTATTTACATAAAAATATAACAGGGTCCTTGTAAAGCAGCTGGGTGACATAACTGGAATAAAAGAATTCCAGAACTGACTTTTTGGCGTCCAACTACTTCACCAAGCAGAGGAAAATAGGGAGTAAGATTTCTCTTCCTCCTGATACCTCAGAAGTGACTAGGATTTTTTTGCCAAGATAGACATTTTCCTCCCTGATGCGCGAATGAACTAGTCCATTATTTTGCAGCTTTTTGGTACTAAGCAGCTAGCAATTTCCTTAAAGAAATAGGAAACTCAAAGCTACTTCCACACTGAAGAAAAAGGAGGGAATCAGAAATGCAGTGAGTGCAGGTACAGGAATAAACACAATAATAACAATGTTTGGAGTTTATGCTTTTAAAATACCCTTAATTTGTGATGTAATTTTGAACAAAATTACTTAGAATGCACAGTTCTTGTTTACAGGTAACTTTATTAGCTCTTTGTCAAAAAACGGACTTTTGCTATGCTGCACAGGAAAATTATTATAAACAGAAGTCACAGTTTGCTTTTATGATTAAAATCCAAGCAGATGACTGCACACAAGAGTAACCACAACTTATATGCAAGAACTAAGAATTAGTTGACTGCAAATGGAGTTTCTGAGCCTTATTGTCTGCTGTCTAGCCATGTTAAGCAGATCATTTCAGAACAAAAAGCAGGTATAAAAAAATTACCTCAGACTACAAAAGCAGCCTGTCAAACTTCATCATTCCATTCCTGTTTTCATCAACTGATGATCCAGCTGTTGATTTTAGCTACTTTTCAAGATTTCAAAGACTTCACTATTTGTTACCTTTTGGCCACAAGCCCAGAGTTAGTTTTAGGGAAATTAGGTCATTTTCCAGCTTCTATCAGCACAAAAGTTGCTTGGATGCTGAATTGTATGACTTTTGCTATGCTTCAAGAGCAGCAAGAGCAGCACTCAGAACGTATCTTTCATGAAGTCATTAAGGTTCTGCTTCAGTATCCCAAAGTCCCCTTCCACAGATGTAACTGCCAAAGACATTGCTGTAGCAATTATAGAATATTTCAATAGAAAGAATGAACTTGCTTTTCCCAAAACTTGTCTTTTCCATTGCAAACTAATTCAGACACAGGGTCAGTAACAACAGTCGTTGGACTATACAAAGCAACACCTGAGTCTGGACAGGAGTAGCAGATAAATATGAGTCTCTCCATTAAGCTTGCAGTCACTCCACTTAGGTTTTAGCATTAACAGACAAGCCTCCCTCAAGTTTGGCTGATGAACATTTGGAATTGGCTCAATATGCACTGGGAAGTTTTCAGCAACTGAAGACTTAAAATTTTGATGTCTTGGCTATGAAAAGCAAGTAAATTCATTCATCTGTAAGGAGCTATGAATAAAACCGACAAAAATTTATCACTTGACTTTTTCTTAGGAAACATTCTTCATGTGACTTCCTGTGTCTTCATGCTAATTACTGCATGGCACGTACAAAACCTGTATAACAATGGAGTTCTTCCTCATGAGTTCTTCCTTAAATTAAACCTCAGAATGTATTTTAAGCATTTGTTTAATGAAAAAGGAGAGTGTCCTTTCTCTATATATTTTGGAGCACAAAAAACATTTGTGCAATAGAAAACAAAAGTGAAATTTTCAAAAAGGCATAGGAGAGTTACAAGCATGAAATGAGAAGTGACAGGAAAATCTTATGACACATTTTTTTCATTGGAAGGGACCATTTTGTTGGAACAAATGCATTTCAGGGAAACATTAAGTTTTGTCAAAAGCTTAATACATACATTGGGTTTCTTATTTCATATCAACAATGCCATTGTGCTGCAACAGGGTCATTTCATCAACAACATTAAAGTGCTTATTTTGTCATACATTTTTTTGTATTTTATTCTTGTTTTTGCAGAAGTCCCATTAGCTATGTCAATACTATCTTTAGCGATTGTATTTGAAAGTGTTCCACAGTCTCCCAAAACAATTGATAGGTCATGACTCAAACTGTAGCGTAAGTAGGGATCTAACCCAAACACACGCTGTTCTCCAACCTATCTGCATGCAATTTGTCACACCTGCTTGATTTTCTGTGTGGAAAATCAAGGGACAACAAAGAAGTGTCCTCTGATATTCTAATTTGATTAATTAACCTAACTATCCTAATATAACCTATTTTGTTTCCTTAAGATGATTTAGGTAATGGGGTCTACAGAAGTAATTTCTAGTTCGGATTTTAAGCAGAACAAAATGAAATGCCAGATCTTAAAATTGTTGGGTGTGCTGTCAAATGCACTCGATTTGATTAATAGCTTCATTTTGTGCATAAAATTCAATATTTCTAACAGTGAAGACACTTTGAGACACCACAGAAAAGCACCATGGTGTCAAACTGAAGAGCCATCCTAGAGCCTGAAACTTACTTGATGCTTAGTTTTATGATAAACTTTACAGAAATGTAAGCACTCAACTGCCAAATTAAGTGCCTTAGTACTTTTAAGGACCTGGGCTTTGTCCAGATATTCATTTAGGGTTTGGGTTTTATAATTCTGCTGGCTTAGCTTTGGCAGCTCTTTTGTCTTTCTGTGAGTAACATGAAAGGAACAGA
The DNA here is from genome assembly GCA_032466535.1 of Forpus xanthops. Taxonomy (NCBI): domain Eukaryota; kingdom Metazoa; phylum Chordata; class Aves; order Psittaciformes; family Psittacidae; genus Forpus; species Forpus xanthops. The sequence continues at coordinate 28,400 of JASSUY010001621.1, forward strand.
AGTTTTGGGGAACTGAAGTGAGGATTTTATTTCATCCCATGAATGAAACATGCTTATTTTGCATTCACATTATACTCAAGTGACACTGTGAGCCAGCCAATTCCTGATACGGGCACATGGCAACATTTTATTGCTCTTCTACTCAGTTTCAGTGATGCAGCTTCCACTCTTCATTTTTACTCTGTAAAACTGCAAAAAGAGTACCTGTATATTGGCTTAACCACCTCTACAAGGAAAACTTTGCTTTGGGAGAACAAGGTTAATTTTTGGATGCATATGAGAGACTCTTGATTGCGCTGAAAATGCTGGATCTGACACCATGATGTAATTGCCTTCTAGACTGCTTGTATATTTATAAAAATGTGCATGCACTGTCATTGTACAGTCAGGGAGATCCCTCCAGAACCAGACTTGGAGTCATTCAGCTTCATGGGCCAGAGCAGGGTTAGAGCAGGGGCAGTCTGACCCCATGCAGCATTAGGCAGGGAAAGCCTATATGAACTGCAGTGCATTTGGGTCCTGACCAATAGATTTCCTAACTTAATCTATGCTAGAGGAAAAAAAGCCCAAACCAAAACAACCTTGTAGATTAAAGTGAAGGGTTAAGAATGTATTGCTTTCAGAAAAAAAAAAATAACAATAGCTCTGCTTTTAGAAAAAGTAGATTTTCTTGACGAATTAGCTTTTATTCATCCCCATGAAATCACTGTCTTTTTATTTGCCATTTCGGCTGCTAACAAAGTAGAAATGCAAAGAACGATACACGTTTGAGAACTTCCTGTGTTCATGCCTCAGCACCATTAAACAAAATGTATAAAAAGTGTTCCCATAATATTTCACTTGGCATAGATATGAAGAAACAGTCCTTTATATCTTGGTTGAAGCAAACATTTTGTAGAAAGCGAAAGATGATGGTACAAAAGAACCAATTGCTTCTAAACAGCCAAAGTGAAAGCAAATTTTTCTCCCTTATGTGCATTCTTGCATTAAAAAAAAGAGGCAGATAGGGTGGCAGTGTCCATCCTCCAGCCTTACAATTTCAGAGGAAAGTCCAGTGCTTCCCTGGGCCCTGGATTCTCCTCTGCATTGCAAAGTTAGCAGGCGATCATAGACTGCTGTGCATCAGTCAGTTAGCGCTGGTCTGAGGAGCATTATCTGGTTTTGTCCTCTTTTAGATATCACTTGAAAGGCCAAAGGGAACGTACAGGCTAATCAAGAGCTCACTTCAGCTCTGCATTCCGATCTTTTCTCACTCACTTCACCAGCAGTTTGTCAGAGATGTGAAGTGGCTTCAAGTAGGAGATTAGAGTCAGTCTGCAGAGTGGGGTGCCAGCAAGTGCTCCTGCTCACTCAGCATTTGTTGCACCACATATGAATGATGACTTATGTCACCCAGAACACACAAAACAAATAGTCATCTCTTCTTTCTGAAACAGAGTTGGAAATAGCTGCAGTACTCTTGCTACTCATCACCTACTTTTAACCTAAACATGTCCATTGTCTTTTTTGACAAACCCCAGTTATCACCATTGAATTGTACAAAAAGAAAAAAGGAGAGAAAGAAGTCTATCACCACCACAAAACTAAATAATTTGGAATCATTTTGTAAAAAGAGAGGACAGGAATTTATTTGCACAAATTTTGGTCCCACAAACGTGCTGTTTGGTTGCACTCTGACTGGAAGCAGTCACATCAGTAGCCCAGAAGCACAGTATTAAGCAATCTGATTTCAAAAACTCCTTTACAAAGCCACTGTAACAAAATCACCTACTTCAAGGTATGCCTGCCAGTTGCAGAAGATGTTATTATTTTAAATTAAGGGGGAACAAAATCTATGGCAACAGGCCTGCAAACATTTGTATAACAGGAAGCAAACTGAGCTCTCTTTCAGATGACATCTTATGAATTTGAAACAGCGGGTACAATGTACAAAATAAAGCATGCTTCTGGACTCGGTATCTTTCTGAAGCTTGTTCTTTCGCAAGAAGGAACCTATAGGCTAAAATAGATTACACATGTTATAAGATATTGTAACCGGACAAGGAAAGCGACTAACAATTTGAAAGAGATATCGGGCAATCACACCAGGATGTTGCAAGTAGTGACTTATCTGAATTTACTTATTTCAAACTCTGGGTGTTTGCAAGAGTTTATCATGGAAGCGTCCACTTTCAAGAAACTTTACTCTATTTTTCTATTATGCTTCTGATACTTCTAAATAGCCCATTCTGAGAGCATAATTGTCTACACTATATACTACCTGATATATTCCGAGAAATGACTGCTGAATAATATTTTAGCTTTAGCCCTTAAAATTGCGAGTCAGTTGATTCCAGTCAGGGGTCACAGTGACCATTGCCACTAGCAGTGATTTTCTATTGTGCTATCTTACATTTCAGAGTGGGAGGTATTTTATACAATTGACTTCTGTCATAGAATCACTGTGATTCTTGTAACACTCAAAGACATTCTGAATGTTTTTATTGTGTTGCTGGTGGTGTGGCAAGTTTGGGTGGACAGCATTAACAATCCTCACTCTGAAGAAAATTGGCTCCCACTGACATTTCTCTTGGCAGGCAGTGAGAAGAGTTTCTTATTGACTGTTTCTCCAGTCACAGAGTTACTCCAAGCTTAAAGAAGAATGAAGTAAAAAAAGTCCTTTAAATTCATCTTTTTTATTTCTTACGCAACAGCCATGAGAACAAAGTGAGTTCCACATCTTCTATAGGATGCGCCAGGGAGCAAAACCTCCCCCAATCTCACCTTGTGTCACTGCTCACTGCAGGCACAGGAGCACGAAGAGAGCTGTCACTCTTTGGACATGACAGTGTACAAGTACATGACTGTATGAGTACATGACCATGTAAGACATGGTATGACCATGTTCATCAAGTCAGAATATTACTTTTAAGACAAGAAAGCCCTGATATGTACCTTTAGCCAAGGGATAGCTACTGGGTAGGACAATCTGCTTCATCCACTGAAAGCTGAAAAGTATTCAAAAAATGAAGGGGAGAGGCTTCCATTTTTTTTTCTGCCTAGTGTTCCCTCCAACAATGTCTCTGAGTTGCTCACAGGCATAGCCTGCTGCTCCAGCTGGTCTTTCCTGCTGTCTCCAGCTTTTCAAACCTCTGTCAAACAGTGACTTCCACCCAGGCACACTGGCCAAACTCACTGGAGTGACTCCTGCTACTGACCTCCTCCTGAGCTGTTGCAGCTGCCTGAAACATACAGACAGCAGACAGATGATCACTGAGTGATAGTTGCAGCTGATTGAGTTTTGATCACATCACTTCCCCATGTATTCCCTGCTGTTCCTCTGCTTGAGGTTAATGCTTCTGTAATAGAGCTGCCTTACTCAGTGTGTTCCTTAGTGGGAGTGTTTACACCTGGCACATATTTCTGCAGCATTTATAAACATTCCCACATATCCCATAGTCTCCCACCTGAGATACCATTTTGCCTTCTTCCCTACTGAGCTTGTGCTAGGGGAGGTGGGATTGGAAACTCCAATCATCTGCTTCTGAGCTCAAGTCATTTTCTTTGAGGCCCTGTGGGGAATTTAAAGAAGGGATTTTCTACTCTTTGGCTTCCTCCAGAAGTGAATAATTACCCTAATAGTGCAGATTTGCTGTTAACATACTCGGCTTTGGCAGGTTTGTCTCTGCAGCTGTTTCCCATTAAAGCAGAAAACACTCCTCAACTAAGCTCTCAACATGTAACTGACCTCCTAAGGCTCATCCGCTGAGAAGCAGCAGTGTCATTTATCAGTAGGTGCCAGAGCATTTTAGACTTCTTGTTCATAATTTTTCAAAGAAAACACAGCCAATTCAGACAGAGGAAAGATTGCAGAAGTGGTTATTTCTTGAAACTCTCTTTTATATAGGCCCACTGATTTCCATAAAATTCCATGACAAATTCCAGTCTTCTTCTAAGTTTTGCTCACATTGCTGGTTTTCCATGCCAATGAGGTTCTTATTAAAATCAGGCAGGAGGAGGTGGTTGGGAGGGGAAGGAGATAATATGGTATGAAAGAGCAAATTTTATCCTGACTGGTTTCACTTTCAAGCCTGCATACCTAATTTGTTTTGTTAATTGCATATTGGCAGTGTTGGCACACTGAAACGTCTTTTTCTGTGTGATCACACACAAGCAATACCTGCGCTCTAAATTACACATGAAATCATGTGCCCATAGCCTTAGATGTTTGTCAAGGAGCTATACAGAGTAGAGAAAATCTCTAGTTATAGATGCTTCTTTGGCAGAAACTTTTCTTTCTCTGCCTTGCACACAGTCAGCTCAATTGTTCACTAGTCTACACAAACAAACCAGCACTTTGAAACCAATTAGACATGTGAAGTGATGTATCCAGAGCTCTTCAAATCTTTGAAATGAAGAGTAACGGGACTCCCAGCATTTGAAAAGGCCATTTCTGTACTTTGTGCTGAGCAGTGTCCCTGGATAGATTTACACCGACAGCAAGATATCATGTATTTTCTGACTAGTTCAAAGAAAATGCTATACATAAATGGAAACGTATTTCCTAAACTGAAAGAAAAAAGGAAAAAAAATAAACCAATAAATTCTAGTTCCTGACATGATCTGACCATATAAACATGGCAGTAAAAGATACATCCATATACTTATAACATAAAGATATGACAGTGACCCTTACGAAGATTTGCTTTATAAAGTGCTGCTTCAATGGAAACACAGTTAAAATTTCTCCTGTCATCAGGCATGCCAGCAGTCCTGCCTCAGCCTTTGAAACCATTAGGTACCATCTCCCCACTACCTTTCTTCCACAGCAGTCACCAGTATCTAGCCACATCTAATCACTGTAATTAAGCTGGGTGAAATAAAAAATCAATTACAGCTTTTCCCTTGAACCTCTCTCTGATGGTGTATGGTACCTCTTTCCTCAGACAGATCCCCTCTAACAGTTGTATTTTGTGTTTCAAGCCCCCCACAGGAGAAGGATGCAGGGAGGAGGAAGGACGAGGCAGAGGCTCCGGGGCCTCGGCAGAGCATCCACTTTGGCAGTGACTGGGCATGCTGCCACTGCCTGGCTGGTGGGCTGCCGGGCTGGAAAGTGAGCTGCTGCCCACCCTCAGCAACTTCCCTGCAAATTGGTGTTGCAAGTGGCAAAACAAACCTCCTGTGGGGTTTCCCTGCTAGGTACCAGGGAGGGCATGGCTTGGCCATGAAGTTGCAGGCCCTGGGCAGCAAGGCTTTTATAATTTCTATTCAATTTTGTAACAGTTTTATCATTTGAGAGGAAAAAGGCAAACTGGAATGAGGCCCAGCGTGACCAATTCTCTTTTGCTATTTCTTTCTTCCCATGGTGACAGAATAGGTCAAACGTCAGCCCTTGTTACAACAGAATGCCAACAGAAAGCAGCTGTGTGAGCCTTTTGGTGCCCTGTTTGCATGTGCCTTGATGAAGCTGCCTTCTGGCATCAGAAGCAGCATGGAGGCAAATGGAGTATTTGCAGTGTCCTGGCACACCATGATCTCCTGAATAGCACCTTGCCTCATAGGTGAAAACAGAGAGCAGGACAGGAACAATATTAATTACATTTCAACACTGGGGTGACCATACAATCTTGCATTGTCTGACTGTAGCCACCCAGATCCACTCAGATTCAGAGTGTGTCCGATGTACATTTTTCTCAGAAGCATATTAGTAAAGCACCAAGGTCAATGGTGGCTGGTCAACGTACGAAAACAACTCAAAGTGAAGAACAAAATGCAAAAGACTGCTTAAGAAAATGCTGCCTGAGTAAAAAGCTAGGCAGTGGATCCTCAGATAGTGTTCTGCATTTTATCTCCCATCAGAAGTCTTGCCAGGCCTGTGTCCTGAGTTCAGCAGCAGCAGTCATTTTTCTCTTTTTCGTAGTAGCTGGTGCAGCACTGTGTTTTTAGTTTTAGGCTTGGGAGCAGCGCTAATAACACCAGTGTTTATAGTTATGGCTTAGAATGTTTAGACTGGCAAAGGACTTTCTGAGTTTCATGCTCTGCCAGGGAGGAGGGGAAGCCGGGAGAAAGCAGAGAGGGCGCCTGACCCAAACTGACCAAAGAGGTATTCCATACCACAGCACATCATGCCCAGGATGTAGAAATGGAGAGCAGAGAC
>JASSUY010001621.1:34635-58431 GCA_032466535.1 Forpus xanthops
TAGTTACTAAACTGTTCTTATCTCAACCTGTGGGAGTTGCATTCTTTCGATTCTCCTCCCCATCCCCCAGGACTGGGCAAGAGAAAGGAGGTAGTGAGTGAGAGAACAATACTGCATGGCGTGAGGGCCTGAAACCTCACCAGCCTGTCAGAAGAGTGAAAAGGAGTCAGCTAGTCTGTTTTTTGTGGAAGACCACGTGTCTGACATGCACATCCATATTCTGTTGCTTTTTCAAATGATGAAAAGTTTGCTGCTACTTTCCTGAAGTGGATGAATGATGCTATATTTCTTTGCAGCATGACCAAACAGTATATCTGAAATACACATCTTTATTTCCATACATTTTTAAGATGGATGCTAGGGAATTTTTGTAAAGATTTTAACTTAGAAATATTTCCTTTCAAGTGCTTATGACAGGTAAATAAATTAACATGAGAATATAAATAATTTCAAAGCTATTCCATCCTGCCAGATGTAATATTGTGAGGAGCTGTGGGATCCTCAAAGCTGTTATTGGCACTTTTCCCTGCAGAGTTCACAGAAGGTTCAGATTCATTAAATCTGTGTAATGTGGGGGAAATCACAACTTTGCTTAGAATAAAGGTACCTCCGCTCCTGATTTCAGCACTTCGGGCATCATCCTTACGGGTTTTCATGAGAGCTAATCCTTGCAGGTCAAGGCATGGGCCTCATAGCAAGACAAGCCCAAGAAAGGTTCCGGTTCCTCACACATCTCCTCCAGCTATGTAACTCCTGTAATTACTTAAGCTAATGCTTTCCATAGAGAAAAGTGTGGAGGAAGCATTAAGAAAATGTGGAACCCATGCCAAGTGATCCAGAATAAAATACCTGCTTTGACAGAAATTACCTTTTTTAAGTGGCAAATGTTAAAATGCAGCCAGTTCTTTATTATCAAATGGTGAACATATACAGAGTTTGCTTGACATGTAGTACTTTGTTTCTTCTACCCTTGCAGTCGACTCTCAGATCCTTTTCTTTGTGGTAATGTGATGCCATGGATAGAGTTAATCTCATGTTTGTGGCATAAATATCTGCAGCTAGTCATCTTTGGCTCCCCTTGCAATCTGTGGAAAGTAAGAGGTGCCTATTTGTCTCTGTTGTCTGTTAGAGGAGATTAATATGACCATCTCAGATGCAGGCACCCATGCTTTCTAAAATAAAAAGCTAAGTAAGGTTAGTCAATACTCATATGAAACACAGTGCAGCAATTCCAAAGTTAGCAGTCCACACAGCCATTAATAGCCTGCAAAACAACGGCAAGGCAATATGAACAATAAAATGTACAATCTAATACAACTACAGTGAAGTCACATGCAATGGCAGTTGAAGGTCAGCAGTGACTGCATGTTTTGAAAGCTTTTACACTCTGCCCAAAAAGATTATATGGTAGTAATCATCAGCATCATATTGCAGTATTGAACACACTAGCAGGAAACTGAACCAGAAAGTGGCTTTGTGGGATTTTTGACTGGAATACACTTCTGAGTATATGTTTTTGCTGTATTACACAGGGACACAGAGCATTGCATTCTATTACAACTGTCCATGCTCCAGAGACTAATAGAGCTCTGTTTGATGGAAACCTAATGTCAAGAGACCCTGTAATCAGAGATGTTCTTAATATGTTTTGGCTATTTAAGTTCTGCTCCCCTCACAGTGGATGCTATAGAAGGCTTTTTCCTTCTTGCAAGCTCAGTTTCCTCACAATGAGGACAGAGCTGAATATTGCACTGATATCCACTGCAACACTGGACAATTGCAAAATAACAGGAAAAAGTAGTTTCTCAGCTGCATTATCTATTTTTCATGCTTCTGTGATTTTTTTATAGCCAGAGGTAGATTAGAATAAAGCTCCAAAAGATTACTGGTCTCATTTTCGCTTATTGAATGTTATTTTATTTGGGGTATGTAGTGATATTCAGCAGTTCTCTGTTTTCTTTCTGACCCAGGTGTTGCCTAACCTTTAAAATTGTATTCAGTGTACATGTGCTTACCCCAATATAGGCTGGGATGTCCAAGAGAATCTGTGAGACCTTGTCAAGTTTAGACAGAATGGTAGCTACTAAACTGAGTCTACCAGAAATGTAAAAGCAATGAGTTTATAAACACATCATTTCTCTCACATAAGCTTAGGGTTAGGGTTCCCTCTTTGTCACTGGCTAATGCTGTTTCCACTTTGAGCTTGTTTTCATGGGAGAAACATCTCACAAGCATCAATAAAATATTGATTATAGCAGCTATGAGAGCAAGGAAAGTATATTGTCCCCTGCCTTATAGTGACAAAACTAAGACACAAGGTATGAGAATGCCAGGCATAAGATCATTCCTTGAGATAAGGAAAGAAATTGACTAGTCTTTTATTTCTATAACTTAGTACACCAACGGTTTTATTCACATACTCACTACAAGGTATCACCTGAAAATTGGGCTAGTATCTTTGAGGATCTAAAGGAGTGGTAGACTCCCTAACCCTGTCAGTGCTGTGCATTGGGGTATCTGCTTTATCTCACAAGACAGAAGGTTTTGCGCAGCTCCTCTGTTGCTCTCTCCATTGCCGCTTCTGTACCTACCTGTAGCCTGCAAAGCTGCTTTGGCTGGGAAGTGCAAAGCACTAGCAGAATAAAAAGTTTACCTTGTTTGTAAGTAATGTGCTATTTAAGTAGAAAGTTCTGGGAGTAGGAATAAATTGAGTGGGATGGTATCTGTGTTTTCTGTTGCTGAGAGACGGAGAATTGCAGACATGTTCATCAGTAGGACAAAGGCCCTTAGTCATGCGTCTGCTACTGAAGAAGCAACTCTGCTCCACGGTTGTCATGACAACACTGGTTATATAAAGACACATATTAGAAGAAAGATCATTTGGTCCATGCCATATATTTCAGTGTAGCAATATATCCTCTCTACAACAAATCTGTTTTGTTATAGACAAAAGTGATGTTTCTGGAAAGATAAGTTACGCTCCAGAAAGCTGCCGGCTGGAATGAAACAGTTTACGGTGACAAAAGAGCTTCCAAACAAATAAAACACTTCACATGAAGGCTACTTCCGTAATTTGGGGATCATTGGGACCAAGTTCCCTGAATGCGATGTTGATTTAAAAGGTTCAAATAAATTTCCATTGCAAAGCTATGTTTTTTTTTTGTGAATAAAGAAAACCCATGGCTCAGTAACATCAGAGGAAGTGCAAGGAAAGTATTACTCTCACAATGCCTATAAATCCACATCACCATAAAAGTTTCAGTACAATTGTGCGCATGACCTGAAGCTGAGAAACACAGACAATATCTATTGCTTAGCTAAAGATATAAAGCAAATCAGCGTGTGACTCTGCAACCTACTCACCTGGCTAAATGCTAAAACACCCAGTTTTCATGGATGTGTCTGATCCACAGAGAGGCCTGGGGGAAAAGCAGTAAGCAGCCCCACCAATTTAAGATATCGCTTTTCTTCCCAGAATTATATTCTTCATTACTGAAAAAACCTTTGCAGTCCTCAAAGGGGCCGGCAGCAATGTGATGTGAGGAGCTGCAAATCTATGAAAACCCACATTAACAGACAGACCTGCAAATGAATCTTGAGTATTACAGGACCATGCAAAAAGGTGAAGCCCCACAGCTTTGAAAAAGTCTTTTCAGGCACACACTGTTCTTCTGAAACTAATGTAGCCAAGTCATGTAGCAAAGAAAAATTTGTTAAATTTTCCATCAGAAGCAGTGCTTCTAACTATTGAATCTCTGCAAGTTCTCTGGTCTCACCCTGAGCTCGAAGGGAAAGTATTCAGGACCATGCCATGTTGATAAATATCGATGGATGAAGTTGTTAAGTTCCACACTTCTTGCTAGATTAGGGCATGCTTTTCCTGAATTCAGGACCCCTGGGTGTTGTGAATGGAACCCTTATGCCCAGCTCCTACAACTGTTGATAGGAGTTATTTCAATCATCAGCAGAAGTAGATTTCCCTTTTAGACTACATTTTTTATGCAACAACTGTGTTCATATGCCTATGATCTTTGTTCATATGAAGGACCCAGACATTCTACTCCAGTCCTGAATTCCCATCTCTCGCCCTGATTCTATTTACTCATTTTTCGTGCCCATTGTCACCGAAATCTCTTTTGTGCCCTTTCCAGACCACAAACACTGCGCCTTCTTAGTCTGTTTTTGTGGTTCTCTTCATGGTGACTACCTGGTATGCTCTCTTCTCCACTATTAATTCCTGAAAGGCTAGCAGAACAGAAGGCAGAAAGCAAAGTTTAATTCCCTGTGAAATGCTTAAATAAGACTGTAGTCCATTGGCTTAGCTGATAGAAATTAAGGAGGAATAACTTAGTTTGAAAGAGAAGTAAACATGATTGCTTTTAACTTGATTGAATCAATTGAACTCTTTAAATGAGAAATCTCCAGCAGATTTTGGACAGCAAATTATTGGAGACCCAGTAGTGAAAATTGTGTGTTTGAAGTGTGAACTTCATGAGCTCACATCTCTGTCACATGTACTGTGTCAGTAAAGGAAGATTTTACTCCAAAAGCATTAATATACACAGCAGTAAGATCTGTGTGACATATTTAGTAGTTGAAGGACTGAGGTGACTCCAATGTTTTCCCTCTTTGCTCACATGTAATAACTCTCCTTTTCATATCTAAGCACTTCACAGAAATGCAAGCCATTAACTGCAAAACATTCCTGCAGAAGCAGACAGGATTAGCTGCTCTCAATCTCACAGATATTGAAAAATAAACATGAAGAGTAAAATGCCCTTTCTGAGATTCTCATAATGAATGAGAAATTAGGAAACTAAATATGATCTGGACTTCAAAGCATCTTCCAGTGATAGCCAAAAAGCCTTTAGCAGGCTTAGGAACTAATTTGGGAAATCTTAAGGACTGGCTGTGTTCTTAACCAAAATATTTCCTCCACTAAAGAAACCCATCTTTTTAGGGGTTTCTAGTAATTGCTCTTTTCCTTCTCAGAAGAATCCCATTGGAACAGGCCCTATAAGGAAGAGGGTTCCAAAACAACTGGTTACTAATCAAGGATAACTTCCTCAAAGTTCAAGAATGGTACATTCCCACAGGTAAGAAATCAAGCAAAGGGGGCAGGAGACCTACATGGATGAACAAGAAACTCCTGTCAAAACTCAAACATGAGCAGGAAATATACAGGAGGCAGAAGCAGGGACAGGTCTCTTGGGATGAGGGGACAGAGAAAAACCAGATATACTGAATGTCTTCTTTACTTTAGTCTTCAAAAGCCAACCCTGAGGAATCCTTGATGCAAGTGACCAGGGAGAAGATCTAGAGAAAGAAAGTCTTTCCCTTGGTTGAGAAAGATTTGGTTAGGGAGCACTTAAACAAACTTGCCATCCATAAGCCAATGGGCCCAGCTGAGATGCACCTATGAGTCCTTGGTTGCTGGCAGCCATCGTTGCTAGGCCACTGTTGATCATAGTGACACATCATAGCCTGCTCTGTTCCATTCCATTCCATTCCATTCTATTCCATTTCATTCCATTCCCTGCACACACAATGAGTTGTGTAATGATGATGACATCATGACTTACTTGAAATGCCAAAGGGGCTTCAGCACCAAAAATGCTTTCAAAACCACAAATCAGAAAACTTACAGGTGGAAAGAGTATTTTATTTATTTATAAAGTTATTTTAGTTTAGTTTAGTTCAGTTAATTTCAGACTAGTTAAGCTTAGATTATGTTTACTTTTTCTAAAGCTTTCAAAGCGGTGCCCTGGTGGTGTGAGAGCACTTCAAGAGCCTAGCCAGAGTGGCCAAGGGAAGACCTGACAAGGGGTCATGCTCAATGCTGCAGAGGACAAGCATCAAGTTCTGGGGCTACTCTAGTGTCACCAGAGGCAGAAGGCTGCCTCTCCCCAGATGCAGGGCACTAGGGTGACCTGCATGGAGCACAAGCATCTGCATTTGGGCCACAGTAACCCAAAGGAGCCCCATGAAGAGGCTATGCTTGGCTGCAGAGGAAGGCAAAAAATCCCCCGGGGTGCTTGTTAGTCCACCTTGGGGGGGAAAAAGTCCTTCCCCCTCCCCCCTCCCAGCTGCAGGACATGAGGGGCCGCCTTCATGGAGCATGAGCACCATGTGGTAACCAAGCCAGAATGGACCAAAGAGCCTTGACACGTGGTCATGCTCAGTGCTCAGATGAAGGCAAAAAAAAAAACCCTGGGGATCAGTGGCAATATGCCAGAGGGGAAAATTCCTTCCTGATTCCAGCGCTGGCAACTGATTACTCCCTGAGCATGTGAGCAAGACGTGCTCCTGGTCCATGGGCTGGTTATGGCTCTAGAGCGGACACTGGCACTGCCTTTTCTGCCATCGGGCTTCCAGGAGTAGCAAAATGCCACTGGCATGATCAACCATGGGGGCAAGAATCCTTCCTGTGACAGGCAGTGGGAGCTCTAAAGCACTAGGGGAGGGCACTGGGCCATCTGTCGATCCTATTTCTTATGGCTGCACTACACTGTCTTCCCAGAAGATGAAAACTGCAATCTTCTTGAAGACGAAAGCAGGATTTCTATCCCTGTGATGAACTGTCAGTGTGGCCCCTCCAGGAGCTGGAATTGCAGCAGTGAACCTCCAGCAGCTTCAGGCAGTCTTCTCTCCTCAGCCCCTCCAAGTAATTCCACCTGTACCTCAAGGAATTCCTCTCAGGTGCTTTCAGGCTGCCAGCTCTGTCCTAGTGGCAGAACCCAGCACTCTGGCAGTGGGACAAGGGAGGATGCTGTCTTATACTGTCCCAGAGCATTGTAATGCTGCGTTGGGTGCTGGCACTATGACATGGGGGTGATGGGACCCCCACGGCCCTGCCCACTGCAGCTCTGTTGCTGCTGCCCCTTCACCCAGCATCCCTTGGAGAAAGGTCTTTTGGGATGCTGACCCAGAGGCAGTGCTTGAATCCAGGAGGCCCGGGGGGTTGTCCCTGCCCATGGCAGCCACATACTGGGCACTGCTGCTATGTGTCCCTAAAAATCGATCTGTATGTTCAGACTGTATCAATAAAGGCTTTTATACCACACACATTTGAGCTGTGAGACACTGTCAGTAGCTGAAAGATGCAGGGAAGCTGAGAAGGAGCTGTACTTCTTGCGCCAGGCCCAGACTGTGCAGGAGCCATAAGCATCCTCCATAGTGCATACAGAAAAGAGCAGTGCATTAATCCAGGGAGCTGAGAGCTAGTAACAAAAAGAAACAAAAAACAAACAAAAAAATCTCCCACAAACCAACAAACTGCTCCCTCCAAAAAAAAACCAAAGAAAAACAACAAAAAAAAGGAGGAAAAGGACAATTAAAAGTGAGGGGCTTCCTCCAAAACCCCCACCCAGAACTGCTGCTGCAGCCCTGCAGGGGGCTAAGGAAGAAACTGCTACTGCACCAAATGAACATCCTGCTGAAGCACCAGTAAAGATGGCTGCTGGTGCCTCCAGGAAAATCTAAAACACAGGAAGTTCCACCTGAACATAAGGAAGAACTTCTTTGCTGTGAGGGTAACTGTTCATTGGAATACGTTGCTCCACAACACAGAGGTTGTGGAGCCTCCTTCCCTGGAGACATTGAAGGGCTATCTTGATGCAATCCTGAGTAAAGTTCTCTAGGTGACCCTTCTTGAGCAGGACTAGATGACCCCCAGTGGTTCCAACCTCAACCTTTCCATGATTCTGTGATTCCATGGATCCTTTTATAGTTTCTAACTGCCACCATACCCTTCTCTGGCAGCATTTCCCCCTTTCTAAGCTTCAACCATGGAAAGGGAGATAAATGGCTTGTTTCTGCTGTGATGAGAGAGGAGGTTCTTGGAAGGAGATTTCCTGCCTGGCACCTGTGTGAGGAGTCCTCTATGCTTTGATAACCATGGGCTAAAATTTAGAAAAGCCACAAAATCTTTAATGGAGTCTTGCCAGAAGCATTTCAGATAGCTCTCACCGCAGGGATTTTAACTGTTCATTGGTGAGCAAACCCAGACAAGTCTGAGGAGAGGTGTCAGTAACGAACTTCCCCTCTTATTTGCCTTAAGTATGACTCACTGTATTATCATAAATCATGACCTCAGCTTCACATTAGAAAGCATTCAGGAAAAGTATGCCCTAATCTAGCAAGAAGTGTGGAACTTAACAACTTCATCCATCGATATTTATCAACATGGCACAGCTCTGCCAGGAAAAAATAAAAAAAAAAAAAAAAAAGAGGAAAAGGAAGAAAAATGGAGAAAAAAAAAAAAAAAAAGCCCTTAGCAAAATGTCTTAAACAAAATAAAAAAAAAAAAAAAACAAAAAAAAAAAAACAGCCTCTGGAGAAGAAATTATGTGGAAAGAATCCTGGATTCAAATGGGCTTTCTTCTCATTACCTTGAACCTTTCATCTTCCATTAGACTTCTGCTAAGCGAAAGAAGAGTCTGAATGAACCCTTTAAATCAAAGTGGTAACCTTTTACATCTACTTGGAATAGCTGTGAACAGCTGCTAAATTACTGTAGACACTACTTTATTATTGCCAATAAGAATACCAGAGCAGTTTGCTGCATATGCAAATCAAATCAGCAATTATATCAGGAAATGAAATCCTGTTGTCTTCATAAATTTCCAAGTGCATTAAAGCATTGATTTCATTGCTTTCTAGATATTTCAGAAGACATAAAAATAAGAGTGAACTCAGGCAGGTAGCCCTTTTTTCCATTGTTCTGGAAGTGAATTAGAGCACAATATAGCGAGTTAAACAATATAATAAATAATTAAAAAAAAAACAGGAAAAAGAAAAATCAGAAGTGCTGGTGTGCCGTGGAAGTCCTTGCAGATCACATCTGAGCTAGTAGCCTTCATATGCACACACCAGTTTGTGATTAACTTGCATACTGCACTGCTGAATCCTTTTTATATGACTGAGACCTTACAAAGTGACTTTAAGCACATATGCTGTCTCTAAGCCCCTTGCCTCACAAATCCCCATTACTTTCTAGAATGCAAGAGGCTATAGCAAAAATGACATGATGATTCTCTCATACATGCAGTGACTCGTAAGACCCAAAATAAAACTGCAGTCTGCCCTGCCCTTCCCTACATGTACTATTCCTCATAGATTGGTGCCACCTGTAGACTTAATAAACATATTATCTTTCATTGCCCAGGTCATTACTGAAAATCTTAATACCAGATCCAAGACAGGACAACGTAGGGCATTGCTTCCCCGTATTTGACATTGTGCTACTGAGAATTACTCTGTAAGTAGAGTTTTGTACCTGTACAACAGAAGCTTCTTCTAAGCCATGGTTCTGGCTCTCTAGACTCCTTCTGAAAAGGCATATGACAGCTACCATCTGCCTTCAGTCTACAGATTTCTCCAGATTTCATGTCTGGCATGCAGGATCCATCTGCCTTCTGTTGCTGTAGCAATGTGTGTGTCCTACCAGTGTCCTATTCCTGAATAAAATTTACAAGCCCTGCCAAAGTGCCCAGCTCACCTTCTTCTACTAAATGAAGTTTCCTGAAATTCCAGAGTAACTTTTTATATTTCAGAAATTTTCACTATTTAATGCTAATTCTATAACTGTTATGGAATCTCACACTTTTTTATCTCTGTATTCATTGTTTTGTCTGTATTGCAGTACCAACTGTGTGCACGTTAATCCATGGTGCATAGACATGTCCAGGTCTCATCCAGCTTTGCTCTCCAACCCTCTCCTCCTTGCACCTACATTTCCAGGAAAAAGAAGCCCTGGAAATTAAGTCACAATAATTTTAAAATGAGCTCTACCACTACCTTGACCTGGAAAATAAGAGGACTAGGTTCCGGTAGGTCTTCCTGGCAGATGAGTCTAGATGAGACCTAGGAGAATGTACTATGGATTAAACCCCACTCTGCCAGTTATGCACAGACACAGAATAAAAAGACAATCCCTTCCCCAACTGCGTCTAAAGAGTCTTCCACTACTGTATTCTGTAATACACTGGTAAGAGAGAAAGCTTTACATCTGTAGCTTTCTTTTCTTGCTATAATTAATTCACAAGTTTTGCTTCAATGTTTTTTCTGCTACTGGAATGTTTTTCAGCTCAGAGCTTGTAACTTGATGCTTGATGCCAAATATTATTTGCTCTCTAAAAGCACATTGTCTGTAAGACAACTGGCAGATATCCCTCAGGATGAAGGCTGCCACAAATGGTCTGATCTGTTCCAAACCTTTTCCTGCAAGTCATTTATTTCAGACAATGCGCTTTTCATCTGTTATAAAGCAGAAGCAGTCTCTACATTTAAGGGTCAGCCAAAATAATATTGAATTGAGTTTTGCAGCATTTATTGCTGTGCACTGTAGCAGACAAATGACTTCGTTAGTCTCTGTTGGAAGTGAATGCCCTTGAAATACTTATGCAGATGTTAAGAACCCTAAAGACAATTGAATGGCAAAGCTGCATGGGCATTGAGCGCCAACTACGCAAAGGACGGTTCTGAATATTTAAAAACAAGTATGGAAAGGGAATTAAACCTCAGCTTGAACAAGAACTGTTTCGGTACTAATCGGAACAGATACTTAGCTAGTTGACAGAGAACTGGTGTTTTTTTTTTTTTTTTTGCTGTCACTATTATGGGCCCATATTCACATTTCTTACTAAAAATAAGCACACTTATTTTGATCAGAGAAAATAGATGACATATTGAGAGGCAATTAACAAATCTACTCTTTTCAGTCAAATTGCTTTTATTTTTGATGCATGGAAAAAAAGGCAATAACAGCTTAATGAAAAAGGTGTTATCTTTTGTCTGTCATGACACCATACTGAGTTTATTCCCCCAAGCAAACTACCTCATAGCAGAAAACTACTTGAAGATCTAAGCTGTTAACACACATACATGTAAGTTGCATTAAACTTTCCAGATACAGCAAAAAAATCCAGCAGAGCAAAGCCCCAAACCTGAGTTCTTAGTTTGATACTTGTTACACAATTAGCTCCATTATTACAGTTTTCATATTTCCATACATTTGCCTTGTGAATTGTCCAAGGAAAAGTTTTTCATATGGTTCCCTAAAACTTGCTTTGTTTTTCTGAAACTCACATTTCCACAGTGCAGCTGATATACGCAGTCAAGTGCAGCATGCAGATAAAAGAAAGAAAACAACTGCTAAACCCGTACAATGTATAAAGCAACAAATACCTTTTTTGCAGTTCCCTGTACCTGAAGAGCTAGAAATGCACAAAGTAACAGGTTTTGCATTGGTCAAGACTTGCTAACATGTTGGGCAGATTCAGTCTCAAGAATAGTTTTATATTGATGACTACAGATGAATGTGAGCTTGCTGGCTTTCCTACAACAGAGGATTACTGCAGTAAGTCAGTAACAAGTTACCATAGTGACCCATTACACACAGGGAAAGTAAATTTCTCTGCACTTATTTTTGGACATTTCTGTAAGGCTATATAGTCAACAAAACAGCAGTCTAAAAACTAGTGCATGCTGCTCACTTCTTCACTGTGCAATGGAGAAACACTAGCATGATTAGGACATAACACATCAAGGCATCTCAGAGAGGCAATTGTATTTTGGTGTTTAACTGAGTGTGTTATTAGTATCAAGCCAGCTGTGGCTAACTTTCAGAGATTCAGCATGACAAATTATACACTTAAATGCTTGCAAAAACTTTGTTCTGGTCTCTCCTTATTTTGTCTCACATCTCACATCCAATAAAATCCCAGTATCTCACAGTTTTCAAATGCTGTTTCTTCTTTGAGAAGGTTTAGCATCAGTACTGCCATCTTCCATCTCTCTTTTCGGGCCTCAGTATTTCAGTCCATCATGAGTTCCAGCATCCATGTATCATTTCTTATCAGTACCAAATATTTCATTCACTGGGCATTTTCTTTCTTCCCTCCGTATTCAAACCAAGGTCTGGCTGTGACAAGAAAGTTAGACAAGTGAGAACAAGAGGTGCTTGTGGGTGGATGTCTTAGCACTTGATGCACCTCTATGCCCAGGTGGCCTCCACTCCACAGCACCGGCAGAGCAGACCTTGCATACTAGCCTGTGGGAGACACTCAGTGTGCTAGAATGAAGGCAGTATTGTTACTGTTAGCATGCAGTGCGATCAGTGCTGTGGTCCTGGCTGTTCACCCACATGCCCTTCGGCTCCCGGCATGGAGGGAGAAGCTGCATGGCCATTCTGGCAGTCCTAGGAAAGAAGAGGGCTGGAGCCTGGCTTGCTTCCCATTCCTCTTTCCTCTGCAGTGTGAGGGTCTTATGTCTGCTACTGGGGTTCAGTACCTATGCCTGGCACAAGGCAAGGGGGACAAGGGCAAAGAGGAGTAGATCTTGATCATGTCTACCCATCTCAGATATTCAAGTGTTTCCTGAACAATTCTTGAGCATGATATTTGGCACTGAGTAAAAATCAGTGCATTTATCACTCGTCCCTGGGGCAGCAACATTAAGGTTTTTGGATAAGTCTGAGCCAGACCCTTTTCAGTCATCTTAGTCCATGTTGCTCCTCCCCAAAAGGAGCTGCCAAATCCACATTACTTTTACAACTCCCTCTTTCAGTTACCATTTAAAACTGCTGTATAATTCCCTTAATTAGGGAACATAAATCAGGCAGTAGTGAGCCACCACCCATTCCTCTACCCATCCACTTCTCGAAGGGTTAACTTAACATTTAAATCCGGTGCCATATACACATAAAGTCTAATCTAACACTGAAATTACTTACAATTCACACAGAAGTGAGAAGACAGTTGGGGCATATTTCATATACACACAATGATGTGAAGGTTAAAGTAATCCAAGGGCAACAATTATGCCATTTGAAGCATATATGACTGATCAGATGCAACACTTTCTCACCTTTAGTGAATACTGGTGCCAATCTCCGTGTTTTCTTACAATTATATGTAGTAAGAGTAATGAAGGGCAGTTAAGTTAGACACAGCAACCAAATTGTTAGTGTATGACTCATTATGTTGTGACTAGAGAAGCCTGTGAATATTTTGTATAAATTTTACTAATTTAGAATTTATCTTCAAAAACCAAAAGAAAAAAAAAAAAAAAAGATTTCTGAATGCAGATGCAGTTAAATGACCCTTTCACTAATTTCTGGATTTGCTTAAAAGTATTGCTCGGGTCCTTTATATTTCAAAGACTACACATGTTCAATTGAATGTGAAACTGACAGCAAGACCTTCAGAAAAAATATAGGCTTTGATGTGAAGTGAAAGAGACTTCAGCCCCATTGAATTATTTCCCTTTTACACCTGCTTTAATGTTTTCAGAATTAAGCCCACTGTCCTTAAAGGATAACTTAAGAAAGTAAAAGATGTCAGGCTCTGAAAAAAATAATTTTTCATTGGGAGGAAAAAGACTGTACCTTAAATTTAACCTTCCAATCAATAACAGCTCCTTGACTATGCTTTTCTGTGTTCTTGCCTAGGCATGAGATGTACCTAAACCATACATTTAAAGGCATCATTTGCCCTTAAATGAATGGAACAAGTTAAAATTAATAGTCATTAATAAGAATATTGTCTTATCTGCCACACCTGGGAATTGTTTTGACTTGGGATCAAGCTTTGATTTATATCAGAAGACTGCACAGCACCTATACTTCTGTTTGTGTACCATGTCATTTAATGAAACTCTCAGATCCAAGTCAAATACTTACAAGTGAAACTTAAAACTGATGCCAAGGTCTGGGACTAAGCCAGCTTTTAATATAGCACCAGAAACTTATGTGGAGGCAACTGAAGTTCATCCAGAGACTAACTATACAATCATATTGACTTTAGTTCTTCTTTCGTAATGCAGCAGAAAGTTCTTCCAGCATTTCTGAGCCATATGGGTAGAATTCCTCTTCTGCTAAAGGGGATTTAAACTCATTTCTCACATGCTTTAAGCATTAGGACACATCACAGTCTAAGAATGATCTCTGAATTCCTTCAACCAAAGTTAATGCATTTTATTTTGTTGGGCCAAGGACAGATTGTTAGTGTGTGTGGTTGTTCATCTATTGCAATATCTCTTAGCAGCACACACTTCATCGCTCTCTAGCCTTCTGTGTCTTCTTGAAGCCTCATTTTCTGTTAAAGGGAGCTCTCTGTGACCTGCTCCTTCAAAAAAACACACTATTTGAAGTGTGGGATTAATGTACAGGACACCTGAAGAAGAAAAAAAATTTGAAGGCAATTCATATTCTCTCATCTAATAGCAATATAACATAAAATGCCTGAAATCCCCTAGAAGAAGAGAATAGAATAATGATGAATAGAATGGACTGATAAAAGCCTCACTACTGGGTTGGCAAAGTCAGATAGGTAGGTGACAGTGTGTATTCAAATCCCAGAAAGAGAAGTTGAACAGGAGCTCTCATATATTAATGCAGGAGTGAATATCCCCATTTCTTGGCTGAAAAAATATCTTTTTGTGGAATTTCACCATTTTGGTTTTCTCCTAAGACTGACTAAGTGCGCAAACGCAAGTACAGAATTTTGCTCTCTACAGCTGTCTCAAAGGATAGTGAAGAGAGGAGGTGTCTGGTCTCTTTTCTCAAATAACAAGAGATAGGACAAGAGGAAATGGTATCAGGCCGCACCAGGGGAGGTTTAGACTGGATATTAGGAAAATGTCTTCACCGAGAGGGTGTCCAGGTATTGGAAGAGGCTGCCCAGCGAACTGGTGGTCTCTGAAAGTATTTACAAACACACAGATGAGGTCCTTAGAGACATAGTTTAGTGGTGGCCTTTGCAGTCTTGGAGTAATGGTTGGACTTGATGATCTTAAGGACTTTTCCAACCTTGTTGACTTTACGATTCTATGATTCTAAAGCCATCAGTGAGAGGTGATTTATGAAGCTATAGCCTTACAGCCAAGATGGAAAAAATAGAAATCCAAATCTAAATGTGTGCTATCATGTTACATATCTATTTGATATATTTGATATCCGATATACTACCAACCACTCTCTGAATGCACTGAACAATGAATCTCACCTCACATATGTTTACATATTTGTGGATTTGGGATGATTGCAGCTTTCATGTCATGACTGAATACAAGGCTGAGATTCTGCAGATTTCTCAGTTTTAAGCTTAATAACTAAAACCAGAAGTGAGGCAGGTCTCTGCTACCTAGGGGATTTTACTTCTTGACCAGTGCAGAGATGTATTTGTGCTCTGTCCCTATTTTCTGTCCTGATGCTACTGAGCTAGTGAAAAAAAAAAAAAATGAAGCTAAGCTGAAATTTCTAGCAACTGGAGCTGATCAAATTACAAGGAATTTAGGGTTACAGTCTATTCTGTTTTACTACATTTTGTAGATTATCAATGTAAGCACACAAAATTTAAATGTACTTTGGTTGATTTTTAATGAAATCCGTCACTTTTTCTACATGGAGAGATAGCCATTTTGGTGGGTTTACTCTATGGCATATGACTACATGGAATAATTGCCACAGGGTTATTGGATGTTGTCTACTGTCCTCAAATCCTAGGTAGACTTCCTTACACACAGACTGTACAAGACCTTTTAGATGCCTGCAAAAAAGAAATAGTTACAGAGTAAAGAATTCATTCAGTCAGTAGAGTTATTTAATGGGATATGTTCTTGGCCTTTGATTTCAAGTCAATGAGAACTTTTTTTTCTGCATACATGGAGTCTCTTGATCAGTTGAAACCTAATTTATTCTCAAGAACCCTGGGACAGTAATGTACCATAAATAAGCATGAGTTATAGAACAGCCTTTGGAAATCTAAATCTAATAAATCCTCTAAAGTACAATATGTATCTGAACATATGAAAAGTCTCCTTAAAATGCTTTGTTGGTCTGGGGCCCAGGAACTTGACCCAAAGCCAATTGAAGTCAACAGGACTCTTTCCAACAACCTTATTATAGGATTTTAACACTAGCTTTTTGTGAAAATAGAAAGTGTACTCTGATATTGAGTGATGGAACCACTGATTTGCAGTACCAGGAAAAATAGTTCTATATCTCCCTTCTCAAAGGATTTGCTGGCAAGCAGTCTTGGATAGGGCACTTGTCATCTTATTTTGCAATTAATTACTTACAGTCAGGGTTTATGTCACTGTGGCTTCAGCTGTATTCAAAGACATTTTTATGGTCATCTGAGTAGATGTTATACTTTTTCTTAGGAAAAGCAACTGCATTTGCAGAGAATTCTTGAAGAGACAGTTTTGCAAAATATACCTGATGAATTTGAAAATAGATCTAAATCACCAGCTCAAGCTGCTAATCACAAGCAGAAATGTTTGTACAGTTCAGTATACTAAGAGAAAGTTTGAGCTTCTACTATAAGAACCCAGAGTGAAAGCAAAAATATTGTTTGTGTACACATGTCATATTATATATAAATCCCAAATCTATTCAAAGTAGTATGTTTTAGACATATGAAAAGAGTATAATATCCTAGTGGGTGTGGATAAAAAAGCATATAATGAGAGATTAGGAAGATCATTTTGCATTTCAGTAGTGTAGAACATTTTAAAATTGAGACGAACATTCCTTTGCAGATACTGTGCCATATATACCCCAAAAGAGATCTCAGTACTGAAATATGATGTGTCCGTGTCAACACTTTTATGTATTCCTGTCATCTGTGCTACCACAACACTTGCAAACCTCCCTCCAGTCTTGTACAAGACTTAAAGTGTTAGGCACTCCTGAAATATACAATACACAGGTTTCTTTCTCAAATAATATATCTAATGTGTGGCCTATATTCACTCCATCTCACTTAAGGTGCAAAGATCTCCATAGGCTTCCTCTAGCGAGTTCAAAAAGACTAACACAATAGAAGATAAAGAGTTATAGTCACATACAGATACTCAAACTCCAGCTAGAGTTTCCAGCAAACCAACATGTCTGGTTTTGTAGGATGAGCATCTAATGCTGTCAAGTAGGTACAGGCTTTCCCTGAGAAGATGGGATGCTGCTAGCAGGGCTGGTGCCTGACTAAGGTGCTTTTTTTCTTGACGTTTGCTTTTTTTTTTTTTTCCCATTAAATCAAGCTATTATTTTTTGACCAGGTCTAGAGGAAGGAAGGGAACAGCTGATTTTACAATCTAGTGCCCTTGATAGAGAAGATGAATAAGCATTTTACTGGTTTGGACAGACAAGGAAAGGATAGATTTTCGGGGATGGAAAGGAGGTGGGAGATGACAAATGGCTGGGTAGTAAAACAGCTCTGCAGCATTTTTCTATGCCAACAAAGAACAAAAGTAGCTAGTAGAGATTTTCACAGCATGAATTTGTAAAAGATAAGGTCAGCAATAACGCTGAGTGGTTCCAGGAGTTAAGTATCAGTGCATTTTTTCCCTCAGTTCTACCATAGCATGAGCACAACCTCAGAGAAAAATCCCTTTATTTGAGTTGTGAACGAGGGCTTTTTTGACCCTGAGGATTTGAATACAGCTTATGTGAAAGATTTAAAACAATAGAAACCATGAAATGAATTGCAAAAATAAAAACAAAACAAAACAAAACAAAAAAATCTTACAGTTGTTACACCAAACAGCATGCAGTTGTTTCCAGATTCCCAAGCAGTGGTACATTTGTGAGCGCACATCCTCTGCACTGTGCAAAGTCTTATGGGTGTCAGTAACACTTGCAAAGACATGAAACATTCCGCTCATTTGCACAGCAGACATAAAGCCCTGAAGTATTTTCTGGAAACGATGTTTCTGACATGGAGAGGCTGTAACAGCATCCAGAAAAAGATCATATCTGTAGTACTAAAACTGGTTTCCAGACATCTTCCACTGTGAAACATCAATAAAAAATGAATTAAATTAAAAGCAAGATTTAGTTTAAAAAAAATACAAGGAAAAAATAAGCATTTAATGGCATTATGCATTTGGTAATGTAAACTGCTCCACTGCTAGAGTGTCAAAGCACAGAGCAAATGAGGACAGAAGGTGATTTTCTAGATTAAAATACAATCATTATAGCAGTTCTGAGCAAAATATAGGGTCTTTTTCTTTAAAATGCAGCTTTAGGTAACACTTAAGTAGATTAAAAGGCATCTGTTACTCTCATTTCCTTAGCTGAGTATGAGAGAGTTGGAAGTGAAAATGAAAAGTAGCAAATCATACCTTGAAGATGAAATAGAGATGAGTAGAAGGGAGGAGATAAGACATGAGTTCACTGATTTCTCCATTCATAGTTTGGGCTTTGAGGTGTTCATTTACTGATATTTTTGACTACTCCACAGAACAACACTTCAGCTATGTGTGTCTTCTCCACATATGTGCAATTGACAAAAAAGAACCAAGTACCAATCTCTAACACTGTGAGGTGAATGACTGGATTGAACCAACAGTGTGGCAGCGAAGGCTGCAGGGAACACTGCCCCCCAGAGCAAGGCCCTGCAGCTGTGCTCCCCCACGACTTCTCCTGAGAGAAAGACTCTGTTAATTCTTTTCATTTTAATACTTTTTTTTTCCACCCGAAGTCACAATGTCCATTTGAGTGGCTGGTGGCACAGTGACACTCATTATCCATGTGCTCAGACATGAGACACTTATGAGCAAACATCAGGCCTGCCTGCAGTTCCGAAGTGTATGTTTTTTCATCTGGCAATTCATAGCAATTTATACCATAAATTGACAACTTTGCTGCTCTCTGTTCCTTCTTCTCTTTCCTAGAAGGTCTCCAGCCAGCTGGTGAGGAATAGAAAAATCTAGCTTTAACCATGTATATAGGAGCCAAAAGAAAGTTTTGTCAGATGTCCTGGAGGATGACACATGCTCCTGCAAATATAACCTGTAGAAACACCACTAACTCAAGAAAGATTACAGTAGAGAAAAGAAAAATAATTTTCATTGTGTAACCAACTGTATGCTTGTGAATAGCACTCTCTCTGAGAGTAATACTGGGAGTAAGATCCAGCTGTCCACATATCTGAGGTGCCCCAGAGTTTCCCTCCTGAGCTACAGTTGCCCATGTAAGGAAGTATGGATCTTCCATATATCCTGTGGCAAACTGTCCAGCCTATGCGGGTGTCTCAGACATGTGAGGACATTCTGCATGGCACCAGGTCTTGCTTGGAAGCAGCTGGTTCACCCACTCATCCTGTATGTCCAGCCAGCACAACCCAACTGTGCTTCCTCAGCTAAATGTCTCTTGACTCCTGTCATGATCTGCACTCAGGAAGCAAGCCAGCTGCCCAATCATAGATATTCAATGTTATCAGAGATGCTTTAGGGTATTACAGGCATGTAGGCAAGATAGTATAGGAGGCTTATGTCCTCTGGAGTGGCAGCAGGAGCTCAGGGAGAAATGGCCTACTACACAATCAGCTTTACACAACTATATTTGAATAGTTCTCAGTTGACTAAAATGGGAGCTTAGACACAGTGCTCATGACATACATTTAACTGTCCTAAGTTCAAGCCAAATTCTCCTACCTGCTGTCTTACATCTCCTCTCATCCACCAAGCTAGTCAATATGGCATAGAAGGCTATCAGGTTGGTCAAGAGCGATTTTGCTTTCGTAAACATAAACTAGCTACTACTTTCTAGACCTTCATACTTTTGGAAATAGTTTCAAAATTTACCTACAGTTGCAATTGTTGCAGAATAAAAATTTTCAGTATCAACCTGCCTGAAAGAAATACATCAATGAAATAAGGGTCACAAACCCATTTTGGTCAACAGCACCACAACTACTATGGAGTTGTGGTGGTTCAGGAACATGCCATTTATAGAGTCCTTGACTAGGCAACTAATCCTCACCACTTGTGTTAGAGGTTCAGGCTAGACATAAAGAAGTTCTTCACTGTGAGGCACTGGAACAGGCTGCTCAAAGAAGCAGTGAATGCTTCATCCCTATCAGTGTTCCAGGCCAGGTTGGACAGAGCCTTAGGTGACATGACATGGTCTTGTGGGTAGTATTCCTGCCCATGGCAGAGGGATTGGAAGTAGATGATCTTAATGTCCTTTCCAACCCTAACCATTCTATGATTCTATGTTTTCTGTTCTAAAACAATCAAGTGAAACCTGAAAATGAGCTAGGAAACCTCACAGGAGGGGGCATTTCTGAGTTTCCTTCTGCACCCTGGGATATACTAGTGGTCAGAGTACTTTTAATCTCAAAGCTTGTTGAAGCCAACAAAGCAATGAGGTAGTGTTTAGTGCTCTAACAACAAAGGCAACACAGAAAGCAAACACAAGCTATGCAGCAGCACTTGCTAGGTAGGTTTCTTACTATGCCTCTCAATAGTCAAAGTGTACCTGCCTCCCACAGACTCTAGAGTGCTATTTTATCTCCTGTATCTGACTTTGAATAACGTTTAATTACATGTGTCCTTGCTTCAGCAGTAGCAGTCATTTTTCTCCTTCTTGGTAGCTGGTGCAGTCCTGTGTTTTTGACTTTCAGCCTGGGAACAGTGCTGATAACACCAATGTTTTTAGTTGCTGCTCAGTAATGTTTACTCTGACCAAGGACTTTGTGAGTTTCATGCTCTGCCAGGGAGGAGGGGAAGTTGGGAGGAAGCAGAGACAGGACACCTGACCCAAACTGACCAAAGAGGTATTCCATAGCACAGCACATCTTGCCCAGTAGATAATAAACTGGGGTCAGTTACCTGGAAGGGCTAGATCACTGCTTGGGTCAGGCTGGGTATCTGTCAGCGGGTGGTGAGCTGTTGTATTCTCTTCCCTTGTTGTTTCCCTTTTCATTATTATTATTGGTGGTAGCAGCAGTGGTTTGTGTTATATCTTAGCTACTGGACTGTTCTTATCTCAACCTGTGGGAGTTACATTCTTTTGATTCTGCTCCCCATCCCTCCAGGAAAGGGGGAGGGACTAGGGGGTGGGGGAGTGAGAGAGCGGCTGCGTGGTCCTGAGTTGCTGGCTGGGCTTAAACCATGAGAGTACAAATACTCAGTTTCCTGATATAAAGTGTGTTGCAGACTGTAGACATGCAGAAATGCCTTCACCTCAAAAAAAGTATGATTTTCAGTGTTTAAATGAGCATGAGTAAATAGTGTGAGCTGGATCTTGAGTGCCAACACAAAACCAATGATTCTTGCTATTGAGTTTATTTTTTATCAGAGGAACAGCCCTGACTATTTAATCTATCATGTCAGAAGTCTTTAATATCAATACAGGAAGAATAGTAATTTAAATCTGTCACCAACAACTGTCTATTTTCATCTCTAGCCAACAGTGCAGCTCAGGAAAGAATAAATACAAGCTGTATTGACATGAAAGGAGATCTCTTTTGTAAATTTGTAGTAACCACTTACCTCTCACCAGAAATACTGTTTGATTTCAGACACAAGTGTCCACCTCTGCAGTGTAATATGCAGTGTCTAATTTCATCACTTTCCTTAATAGCAAGTGGCTGTATATTCCTTGCAGTGCTAACACTATTGAGTTCATTCAATAACAGGAGAGACAAGATGGACTGGCTTCAAAGGGTTTCTAGGTCTAATTGACTTGAGTTTGCTGACAGATAACTCCATAGTAGACTGCTTTCACTGAGTAAATGTTAAACTATGTTGGCAAAGATATGTCAGTTTCAGCAGTCAACTCTGTGATTACAGGAGGTTCTACGAAATCTGCTAATTAGCTAGACACAGTCAGCTAAAGCCATCAGTGTGGCTGTATAGAACGCAGCATGGTCTAACCGCCCAAGTGTTTTCTTACAATGCACTTAGCATGTGCCAAATCACTGCAGCTTCCTGGCTATCACTGCTGCAGGCAGCTAGCTAAAGCTAGCTTGGGTATGTTTATCTGAGATGCAGTCACAGCAGGGGTCAGCACAGCCTAACAGCCATTTGATAACTTCACGGTCAGTGTGGGTTCAATATTAGCATTCTATAAAGCACTTCAGTGCAGGTCGTAAATGTTTGGTGGGACAGTAGAAGCCTTTGGGCTCAAAACAAAATTAACTTTCTTAACACAAAAATCATGCAAAAATTATGGCAGGGTATGATAGTTCCAGGAGCCACACAACTAACCTTGTGATATGGGTGCTAGCATGGTTTCTCCCAGACTGCAAAGCAGGAATAGAATTTACTGTCACAAGCAAGCTTTTGTGTGACTTCATTCCCTTGAGAGCTGTGAGCCCTAGAGATGCCTTGTGAAAGCACCACAGAAATACAGATTTTTGTTTATGTAGTGTATATGAAGAAACAGTCATGCAGGGAGATATTATCTATTTCCAATCTGAAAATGAAGAGGAAAATACGTTGCCCAGCAGCAAATACTGATAGAGCAGCAGGAAGCACTGTCAAAAAAATTGGCAGACTATTCAGACTACATGACTGTGATGGAACACATCAGGCATGTTACCCTAAATTGTAGAGAACAACATCATGGTAGAAAATCAGCAACTTACTGGCTATATGTTTAGTTTAAGAATACTTCTTTTAAATATGTGTTCTCTGGTTTTGGACAGAGAAAATTTGTAAGCAGCAGGGCTTGCTTTCATGCCTCTTATACTTTCATGAATCTAAACACAGAACAACAGTGTTTTTCCAGAGTTATCTCCACCCCAAGCAACAAAGTCAGGAATGCAGGCTATGTTAATTTATATCAATTCTGGATGCTGAAGTGAAGTTGTACAACATTTGCATGATATATGTTTGGCAAAATATTTTATACAACTTACATTAAGCATCTTTGTTACCTTACTGTGCTTCAAAGAAAATAGGGGTTTTTTTAACAGAGTAAATTATAAACTGTACACACCAGAGACTTCTCATAATTTACTGAGAAGCAGGCAATAAGCAATGTCAAACTCAGGAATATATTATATCTCCTGCCTTTTACAGCTGAATCAGGGATGTCCTTTGTCAAGTCAAATCCTGGCCCTGGAACCTTCTTCAGAAACACCTTAAAAATGAGTAACTGAGCACGTATTAACCAGACATATTTCATGTTGCAAAAATAGGATGAAAGATGTTTCTCAGTTTAAATGTACATGAGTTCTCATCACCCTTTGGTGTTCTCAATCTCGTTCTTTTTAGGGCTTTCTATTTTCAGAGTGCTTAATACTGAAAACATGGTTTCCATAGGGCTTTAAGGTCTGTCCTCAGCCTGCAGCTGGCATCTTTTATCTAAAGGTAGAGAGTTCAAGCTGGGCTAGATGAGATCTGAAAACAGAAAAAGAAAAGGAGCACAGTATGTAGTTTTTATTCTTGATCTAGAAATGCCTTCATGGACAACCAGTTCTGTACACATAGGGTAAATTGCTCCGGCTTTAGTGGAATTTGGAGCATTTTGTAGAGTGGTTCACAAATTATTTATGGACCAAGTTTACTTTATAATGACAACAGACTCTCAACGAAAGTATTTTCAACTTTCAATGTAAGTGGGCCAATGGCGATCTCATGAAGTTCAAAGCCAGGCGCAAAGTCCTACACTGGAATTGGTGCAATCCCATGCAGTCCTGTGAAGGACTTGGGGGTGTTGGTTGATGAGAAACTGAACATGAACTTAAATATGAGTGTGTGCTCGCAGCCCAGAAGCCAGCTGTCCCAGAGAGGTATGCTTCATTAGGGACTGTAGTGACAGGACAAGGGGTAACAGATTCAAACTTAAACAGGGGAAGTTTAGGTTAGGTATAAGGAAAAATTCTTTACTGTAAGGGTGGTGAGGCACTGGAATGGGTTGCCCAAGGAAGCTGTGAAACCTTCATCCCTCGCAGTGCTCAAGATCAGGTTGGACAGAGCCTTGGGTGGCATGGTTTAGTGTGAGTTGTCCCTGCCCATGGCAGGGGGGTTGGAACTAGATGATCTTAAGGTCCTTTCCAACCC
>JASSUY010001622.1:0-14652 GCA_032466535.1 Forpus xanthops
AAACTTAAACAGAGGAAGTTTAGATTGGATCTGAGGAAAAAATTCTTTACTGTAAGGGTGGTGAGGCACTGGAATGGGTTGTCCAGGGAAGTTTTGAATGCTCCATCACTGGCAGTGTACAAGGCTGGGTTGGACATAGCCTTGGGTGGCATGGTTTAGTGGAGGTGTCCCTGCCCATGGCAGGGGAGTTTGAACTAGATGATCTTAAGGTCCTTTCCAACCCTAACTATTCTATGATTCTATGACTTCAGGTTTTCATTTGTGAATTAGCTATCCTAGTGGGAAGAAAAACATTCCAAGAGCTCCCATACTCCTAAAATTATTCCTCATTTAAAAATTAAGTGGATTTAAGATAATTTGCCTTAAAAACAACAGCTGCAACTTTTCAGGTTTTCACAAAGTCTAGACAGCAACAGAAATTGTTCCACTTCTGGTGGCAAATGAACCTCTCTGCCTCTGTGTCTGGGGTATGGCCAAAGCAGTATATAGGCAGACTTTTGAAATGGAAGAAAGATAGAAGAGAACCAGCAGCCCATGACTCCCCACGTGAGGATCTTACATTATGATCCATGCCTATTTGACATATGGCAAATTCTTTTTTTTCAAGTCAAGAAAACCAACCAGTTCTGAATCATGCTTAAGACGGTCCCTCTCTTTTGGTATATGAGCCCTTATGGCTTGTGAGGTACTCTAACAACCTCAAAAATGTTTATTTTCCCAGGCAGGGAAACCTACAAGGCCCAAATTGAGCAACTTGCTGCAGAGTTTCTTTGCAAACTCTTTTATCCCTCAATTTGCTCTGAAGGGAACTTGCAATCGTTGGATCAGGTTGGACTAAATACTAAACCCATCTTTTAATCCTTGCAAGAGTTCCTGGTTGTTTGATTTCTTGTCTTTTCCCATTATTCCTTCTCAGTCTATTATAGAAAGAAAAAGTCATGCTTACTATTCTGTTTCATTAGCATATTTTTCCTTACTATAGTATGCATTTGACATGGAGGTGCTACAGCTTAGCAATTTGCTATAGATCACTAGTTTGTGGAATAGGAAACCTCAGTGGAGACAATCCTAGCTAGTGTCATAATGGACAGCAGAGAAAATGAGGCAAACAGTTGTAGAAAAAGAGGGAGAACAGATCTGGCTGTTACACAGCCTGGGAAACATCAGTCTTTTTCTGAGATCTTCTCCTGTCTGACAGATATGCAGCCCAGTTTTTAACTTCCTCCCCTGAAAAAGCAGTCATGTAGAGCACTTGGATACAACAAACCCCACTGGCTTTAGTGCTGTATTTTCATGCATACATACTAGCTAAATAATCTAAAATAGAAATAATATGCATTTTTTTTCTTCCAGTACTGTGATTTGTTGTAAGTCCTCAGTGTCCTTAAGCTGCTGCTGGCTGAACACCAGGGAATCTCCATCTTCTGCTACTCATGTGAAATCATGGGGGGAAATACAAGAAACACAAAGTTTAGTGGAGGATGGACCAGGCACAGGAAGAGAGACTAGTATATTTATTTCCAGGTTGCACAGATACATAAAGCCAGCTCTACAGCTGAAGTGTACATTACTTTAACTGATAAGCCATGGTTTAAATACTTCAAAACACAGTAGTGTCCAAAACCTCTTTATATAAACTGAACAGAATTGTCCACTTGCTCTCACGATGTTTTTTTCCAGTACTGAACCTGGCATTAGATCTAAGTATCATTCATTGGCATTGCATGCAATTCTGTCCTTTAAGTGCTTCCTTGCAACACATTTCAACCTGTCCGGTTTTGTTCACAGCTCCGGAGCATTGCCCCTGCTCTCCACACTTTCTGCTCACACACTTTCATGTTTCCCAGAGGGCAACAGAAGCAGAGAAATCAATAGACAGTTCTGTCAAGAAAGTCATGCTTGATTTCAAATAAATACATTTTCATCACTATGGACAACTTGAGGGAAAAGGAGCTGTTCTCTGGGTTTTTTTTCAACAGTTTTTCTCAGAGAGTTGCCAACATTTTTCAGCACTCAGCTATGAAAGCTGCCAAATACGTAAAAAAAGAAACATCGTCAGCTTTCATGACATCTCTGTTCATCTTCCGTGAATTTTAATGCTTGGATCCAGCTTCCAGAATTCAGCCAGGTAAATATCAGAACAGAGTGATAAGTAACTGATGCATTGACCTTTTAGGAAGAAGAGCCTCCAGTAGACATCAACTACTTTTTAGAGACGAAGTGTGTTGACTGCATTCCAGAGATTGCCTTGCAAAAGCAAGGTGGCACTGAGCTGTGCTGTCACAGGGAGCTTGGGGCACTCAACCTCAAGCCAGCCCGCATTTTTTCACTACATTTATTTTGATTTTCACAGAATTTAGAATAATTTTGACGTTTCCCCCAGTAACGTTTTCACAGAAGTTTTGACTTGGCACAAGACAAAATGTTTTC
Organism: Forpus xanthops; assembly: GCA_032466535.1. Classification (NCBI taxonomy): domain Eukaryota; kingdom Metazoa; phylum Chordata; class Aves; order Psittaciformes; family Psittacidae; genus Forpus; species Forpus xanthops. The sequence continues at coordinate 2,431 of JASSUY010001622.1, forward strand.
AGGTTTGCTTTTGATGGTTGGTTATGGGTGTCGCTTCTTTTGACATACGACAAACTAAATGTGATGAAATATGGGTTTAGGACAAAAAGAAACCAAAAGTGAGTTCAGAACTGGAGGTGAGTTCCTGGTCATTCTCACAATTTCTCTTCTAAAGTTTCCCCATCCATGCACACTTACCCCCTTCACCCTTTCCCCTTTCTCACAAAACCTTTCATGCTCCCTAGGAATAAAAATTCGGCCATTTTGTTGGCGACAACACAAAATCCTCACCTTACAGCTTCTCATCCCAACCTTGCCTACAAATCTATGCGCTCATCTGCAAGGCAAGAGATGCATTAAACAACAACTGAGGTTGTAGTTCTCCCAGGCAGAAGACAACAACATCACTCATGGGTGGCCTCCTATGCACCAACACAAGATGCTGCCTGATCCGAAATACAAGAAGCATTCAAAGAGCCACAAAATCCTGCAGAGGAATGTCTCCATCATACAGTGGATGTGTGAGTATGTCAAATATACTGTCTCCTCACTGCTTTAGCTGGGTGTCTAGGATAGTGGAGAAGAAGATGGACTTCCAGTGCACACAGCTGGGATAAGGAGTATAACCCCCTGAGCTCAGCTAGGGAGTTGCACAAATTAGATACAGGGTGAGGGAGGAAATCTCAGTCTTTGCCAAGGCTCTTCCTGGGCAGCTCACAGGCAGCACCACTGGTATAGCAAGTCCAATGGGAAAACACACTTTAATGTTTCATGGAAGGAAATAGGATAATGCAAAACTGGTTAGAAAAGTAAATGTCACTGGTAAAACGGAAGTGTCCACTTGGGGGTGACAAAGTATTTCAGCTGTCTTCAGGCAACAGGAATTGCCTTTTCTCTCCAGGGCTCTGTGTGTCTCTGTTACCCTCTCTATAGCTTGTTTCTCAAGGTTGCAGCTGGGAAAATGGATTTGATAGAAAACATGGGCTAAAATTTCCTTTGTGCTGCAGGAAAATGTGGCTTGTCAGCTGCTATGATAGGTCTCACCTCACTCAGGAGTCCTGCAGTGAGAGGCAAAATAGACTTTGGGGCAAACAAGGTAAGAACCCATTGAGGCAGGAGTATAATTCCTTTTTTTTGTGATGGGAAATGTCATCTGGATCCCCAGTGACTAGACTGCAATAAGCCTTTATGCATACAGTGTATAGTTTTTCAGGAACTAATGTTCTTATTCATTATGAAAACTATGCACTCTGTGTAAGTCCCAGCGCCTTGATGACACACATTAGATGATTTGCGGTGGCAGTGCTTGCCAAGCCTGGGCCCACTGTGGTGGCTGAATCTCTGTCCCTGTGTCATGACACACAAGGGAGGTGTTTCTCTGAAACACAACAAAAAGGTTTTGAAACTTAGGACACAGAGGTTTGTACAGTTCTTTGCTAGGTACCAGATTCACCCTGGTCTCCCTTTAGAGAACTCTGTAGGGTCCTGACCTGGTCTGCAGTCAGCAGAGCTCAGGAACTCATTAAGCTTGGGTGTAAATGTGCTGCCTTCAGGATCTGTTTGCATGACTGGGATGTGGGAGAGTGTCTCAGACCTTATATTATGTCTTGTGGCAAAACCCTCAGTTCAGTAGATGCAATATCACTGCAGAGCTCCCTTTTTTTATTGCTTTTGCATCAGCTTCTCCAAGCCTGCAGGTTTGTCCTGTTACCATGTATTGTGAATGCTGCCTAGGTCTTTTCTTAGTGGTTGCTAACCCCATGTAGATCTGACTTCTGCAGTCCATCTGCTATGGGCAGGTGTGAAGTCTGCTGAAGTGCTACCATAGGGCTTCACTGGTAGAGACAGCATATAAATATCTGAAATTCAAACAATGATAAGAAGTTTGCAAACTTCAGGACATGGGGGGATAGCAGGGACCTACCACAGCCCATCTGTACATGGTCAGAGTCAGTTTAGGCAGATGGGCAAGAATAAAACTCTCTGATATGCAGAAGGAGCCTGAAAAAGGCTGCAGACTTTTCACATCCCTGGACAGGTATCCCTCACTAACTGACTTTTGGGCAAAGGAGCCAAAGCAGAAACATCTTTAATCCCCAGTAGTGGCTATTTCCCAGGTAACATAGGTGGATTTGGGACATGCGTTTACCATGTCAGCACTGTATAGATATTGTCAGACACAGGAGAGATGGCAGTGACTCTCAGACTTGGAAAAATAACCCACTAGAGGGTAGATTTTTTAACGAAGTGATCCAAGGCTTTAATCACACCCCCGGCCCCCAGATCTTCACTTAGCTCAGAAAGTGGAAGTTTCCTTTACATTTATTTTACAGTTTTTGGCTCCCTGGTTCTTCTAGCCCAGAAATAGCTGTTGCTGGTGCTGTTGGCTGATGTTTTTCAGCCCAGCTCAGAGCTGCTCTTGTTCATGCCTACTTGGTCGTTGCCAAGAGATTCTTGCAACAGCCACACTCTCAGGAAGGTGGTAGGGGAGAGAAATAAGACTGGCTTGCCTAAAGCTAGAATTGGGTAGACAAGGCTTGTGCAGCAAGTTGCCCCATTTCAAACTAAATAAAAACTGTTTAGGCTAGTGCATAAAGCGCCATGCAGTACAACTTGGATAAGCTGTGTCTACCTCCTGCGCTGGGAACATTGGGAGTGTATCTCATTTTTCTAAAGCAGCTCTTTGCTGGCATAGCTTGCAGACAGTAAACTGAGATTTCCAGCTCTCCTTTTGGCTTGAGGGTAGTACAGTGCTTCTTAATCACCTGGTAATTACAATCTCCTAGTTCATTCATTCAAGAAGACACCTCTGTGAGCTCTTGCTGAAATCAGTCATTTTGGAGAGTGTCTTCTCTTTTTCTTACTTAATTTTCTTTAACTTCTCACCTGGATCACAACAGTCACAGTCCAGTGGAGAGCTGAGAGCTACTGACAGATGTCCTATGCGTGCCAGGGAGACTTGTGTCTTCAGCAGAATCCATGAGATTGTGGTCCTCAACCATGAAGATGTTCTGCTGGGCAGAAGTCTTGCTAGTGGAACGTTTAGGCGCCCAGTGCTTGCAGCAAGGAGAAATCACACTGAGGAAAGCCATCCTGAAGCGCTGGGACAACAGATTGTAAATAATGGGGTTCACAGCAGAGCTCAGATAGAAGAAAACACCTGGGAAAGCAAGGCAAGGGTGAAAGAGAGACTTCATTTGTGTGTGAAACCTCAGAAGAGGAAAAGTTTTCATTGCCTGTACTGCTCTACCAAGCCTGCATGCAAAGGTGGAGGCATCGATGATAAAGGGATATCTCACCAAGGCTACTGCAAGCACTGCACACAAAGGGAAAGGGAAATTGGAGAGAGTATTAGCTGGAGCTCAGTATCTCCAGCTGTTCAGAAGCCAGCTCTTGAGCTGTACAGCCCGGCCTCCAGCATAGCCCTTACACCCACAGCACATTTGCACAGCTGGTGACCCAATCAAAGCTGCTGGAGGATAACTTCCAGCAGAGGGGAGCTCATTTCTTACAACACACCAGGACAATTGCACACACTGGATTTGTCTGAGCTGCCTAATGGACACATTTCAGTGTTTTCTCATGGCAGACTGAAAATAAGATTCCTTTTTGAAAAAGCCTTCATTTTATGGTTGGCAGGGTCATAAGCATTTGATTTTATCACCAATTCTGAGCAATGTGTTAGTCTTCTGTCTTGCCATTTGGTAAGGTTTCCCATTTGCCTCAGAGACCCTCTGGAGGATGTTGCCTGCTGCTGTGTATTCATTGAAAGCAGCTGAATGACAGCAGACTTCATTTCTTTATGAATATTCAGACAACTGTATTGGACAACTTGCCTAGACCTTAAAAGCTGCAGAAACTTGCGTGCAGTTTTTATTTCAGGCATAAATCTTATCACTGTCCCAAGCCCCTAGAAGCTTTTTCATGCATATCTCATGTCACCTGTGGAATAAATGACTTACATATTTCAAGTAAACTACTCGCATAGAGGGTTTTTTTTTTTTGCCAGCCCCTATGCAAGTGGAAGAAGAAAGCTTTACCTGATACCACATGAATTAAGTTGAATACATTAGCCAGAGGCTCAGTCCATTCTACAACAAAGCTGAAAAAAAGTCGATCTATGTGGAATGGAGCCCAGCAGATAGCAAAAACCATCACAAGGACAACTATCAAGAAAAAAGGGGAGAAGAAAACCAAATCAGTTATTCAGAGAGCAGACAGATTGTTCAGAATGCTGGAGGAAAACTGTGTATGCAATTTTTATTCGTAATGTCAAATTTTTTGCTATCTTTTATGTTTTACTATTACCATCTAAAAGAACAAAGTTTCCACTGATTTCTATGTTGGATAATTCAATGTATACACACAATGACATTCATAGCTGACAACAGTCATGTAATGCTACAAACACGTCAAACAGAGCTTAATGAAGAAAATGCTAGTGAGACATCAGGATTCATCTGTGGCACCTGGGACTAACCAACTCCATTATGCCTTTGGTTTAATTTCCTCTGCACACTATTTGTACATCACAGAGCAGGAATAACATGTGCTGATGATGTCTGTTTGGGTGCATTGTTCAGAATGAAAGGAAGAGTTTGTCTCCATGCACAACTTGGCTTGTGCTGGCTCTAGTAAGGGCTTTTGCAAACCCACTCCAGACTCGGGTCTTATGAATGTGGTTCCAATCATGGGGCGCAGAAAATCAGGCTAACTTCAAAGTAAAATTTCCTAGTTCAGACAGTGGCTTAAGCTGCCTAAAGAATAATGTTGCAGGGAATACTGAAGGTGATTTATGTCTCTTGCATAAACACCATCTCAGTAGGAAGGTGATCTTTGCTTTAAAGGCAGCCTTAAATTGGTAATTGATGTGAGTGCTTTCAGGGTGTTTGGAGCACAAATTTCTCCAGAATGCTGTACAATGTGCAAGTCTGCTGAAGTCCTATTTTTTCTTAGGAAGGTCTGAGTGGTTAAGTCAGCAGGCGGTGATGTATGTGGCTTGGCAGGACCTTCCTTTTTCAGGAGCAGAGCTCATGGTGTGATGCAAACCAGATGTATGACCTTCCTTAAAAATACAAAAAGATAGACTATTTGCATTCTAAAAAGAGGGATTTTGCCAGAGGACTGCAAGAGCCAGGCTTGGAATGAGGGATATAAGAGAGTTACCACTCAAGCATCTGCCACATAGATTTGCTCAACCTTTTCTTGTACTGGGGAGGAAAATTGCCTTCCGAGTCTTTTGGTAGCTATGGTGTTTCACTCTTATGCCAAGTCTAGATAAAACAGTAATAAGCCTTTTTTTCTTTGTTAAATCACAGCTACTCATCTTGTAGCTCTTGAATCCAGTGAATTTGATTGATACTTTTCAAGACCTGCTAACCCTCTTGTCCATGGCAAATAAAACACTGAAGGGCTCATTACTTACACAACATCTTGGTAACTGATTTCCTGGATGGTCTCTGAACATTCACGGCCATTTCCTCCACTTCCAAAGATTCATCTCCTTTCAACTGTAAAAAGGAGAGAAATCAAAGAAAAGCTTAGAAAAGAGATAACATCCCCACCACATATAACCTGTTTGGTACTTTGATAGCTGTACTTTGAGAATACAAATTGTGGGTTAACTCAGGCATCACTGCAAAAAAAAACTACATTTAAATTTGAGGTTTAGTTTAGGGAAACATCGAAGCTTTATGTTCAAAACAGTCTGCAGATTTTATGTGTCTGAGACTGCATATTTACAGCAAATTTTATTTCAGTTCCCCACTTGTCCTTTCTCAAGGAGTCAATATTTGGTTCACAGTCTGTGTTCAGCTTCAACAATATTTTGCTAGGCATTATTTTATCTGCTACCAAAATATTATTTTCCTAAAAGAGTTCTCCACAATTAAGCACAAACCAATGATCCAAAAAATACTCAGAGAGGCCTCAGTGAAACACAGCTGTAATCACTGGGAAAATTCCTGTAGAATTCAAGGGAGTTTGTTTCATGCCCTGAGTATTTGGACTAATTAATATTCAATGCCACTAATGAACAAAGCCTATATATGCTCTCTTGCAGGCAACCAGTGTGTGTGATAAGCACAGATTCAGCCACCTGCTGCTCAATTACAAGGTGGGTATTCTTTGCAGTAGTTTTTTTCTGGACTTCTGAAAAATGGACATGAAGAACAATAATCCAGTCCTCCCTGACATGCTTCCCCAACACACTTGCAGCAAGAGTGCTGGTGCTTTGGTGATGAAAAGATCAAGTCTAGATAATCAGGAGGATTGCTTTGATTATAAAAGAAATCATCTGTGGAGAGTACATAATTGGACCCAGTTTCCTGAAGTGGGAGTTTCTGATTAGCCAACAGATTTGGAGTGGTGTTTTCTTCAACTGAGAGAAATTGGAAACAAAACTTTAAGTTACAAGGAAAAGAATATCAGGAATGAGGGAAAGGACAGGAATCGATCTGGATTTGTAAAAAGCTTGTGAAAAGATAAAATCATAGAATATCTCAAGTTGGAATGAGCCCATAAGGATCATCAAGTCCCAGCTTCCTTCTCCTGGCAGGAGTGTAAGTGTACATAGCTGCAAAGGATTTCAGTTGCTTTTAGCTTACTAGTTGTACCATTTTCTTTTGCTTTTTACACTGTGACTTTGCTTCCTCAGTTTTGATTCACAATACTTCTCTATAAGGATGATCAAATAAGACTTTCTTTCACTGTTCTAGATATTCATAAATCCCATAAAAGGGAAACACATGTAAATCAAATTATATTAAATATAATGTAATTCAGCCTCTTCTGTTTTGCATCACTTCCTTTGTAACTTTTAGTCATAGTTGCTTCAGGAAGAGGCTCAGTTGATTTGAAACACATCTAATGAGAATTGTCTGCCCACACTGGCTAAAATCCTTAGCTTTCCTTCAGTGACTCCCAGTCTCAACAGGATTCTATTCCAGGCATATTCCAAAGCCTCAGAGACAGCTTGAATTGTGCAATACAGAAGTCCTAGGGGATCATCCCTTGTCTGGTACCTGTCTCCTCTGGGATGGGGGTTAGGAATATCTGCTGCCACAAGCAGAAGCTATTGCAATTTTTGCGACTTTATTCTGTCAGTCTGGAGACTTCTCTTTTTCTTTTTGTAGCAGCTCTATTTTCAACATTTTTTTCCTCACTTCAGGTCTTATTTTGCAAAATTTTCAGTGAAGCTGTGTAAAGACACAAGAACCACTGGGCAGTGGGGATAATTCAGCCTATTCATTGCTTTAAACATTGGCTGTGTGCTAGGGATTTCTGGCACTAAATCATCGTAGAATCATAGAATAGTTAGGGTTGGAAAAGATCTTAAAATTATTTAGTTCTCTCTGGCTTTCTTGGGTAAGAAAAAGAAATGCTTCTGTATAGTTTCGGATAACAGTAAATATCAGCTATACAAAAAAATGATACATACACCAGCAGAGGTTTGCTTGAATTTCTTGCACAGTATTTGGTAAGTTCTTTTGTCTCTACTAGCATATTGTATCTCTTTCTTGCTATATGATACAGCTTTTTAAAGTTATATTCAATGTGATGTCTTAGGATTTATATTTTCAAAATACATGTAATATAAGAGAATAAAAATTCACCAAGTCGCTGTGATCAGCAGTGCATTTTAGTGTGTTGCTACATAGTTTTATAATACGATGATACTGATTGTTTTTTTCTGTATTTAGATAACGAACACTTGGTAAAACTAGTCTCACTTTCTGAAGAGAGTGTGAATATGAACTCTAAGGTAACCTTAATCGATGGTGAAACTATAGTTATATAAAGAAATGATTGCTGAATTTGCTAGTTGCAGCAATAAGGTAGCATTTCCATTTATGACAGCTTTGTGAGTTATAATAACTGAATATTATCACCATCTCCAGGGAAGGAGAAAAATAAAGTAATGCAATAGAAATTCCACAATCACAAGAAGAGAGAAAACAAATAATACACAAGATTTAATCGTTAGCCTGCTCTTTTCTATGCTTTGCATATTTTCCTTTTGGTCTATTTCCTTCTAGTCCCTACTGCAAAGGTGCAAGTCTCTGGGAGGCTGGTATCAGTGTACTTACTTGGATGGTTAAATAACAGCCAAATGTGAGCAGATGTGTGGCAAGGCTTTTAAAAAAGATTGGGGTTAATTATTCCCCAACATAGCTGTATCAATTTCAGAACAGGATTACATCAAAAAAGGAGCTGGATCCACCGTTTTCAGAGGTTTTGAAATACTGTTGGGGAGGAAAACAGGTGGACAAGAAAAAGGTGCAATCACTAAAAAGATACATACAGACACAGATGCTTGAGAATGAGCTAAGGAAACACTGAGCACAATCAGAGTAGAACTTACTCTTAGACCCATTAGATAGTACAGCACACTTATTACCCCCATAGGCAGCACATAGAAGAGAAAAGAAGTAATCTGGACAATACAGTTATAGATCCACATGGGCATGACTACAGTGCAGGTAGCAGAGCCAGGGATCAGAGTGCCGTTAGGAAAATACTGCAGCATGATGCCATGGGTGCCTGTGTTGGGGAGGGCGAAGAGGACAGAGAGAACCCAAAGCACCACAATGGTCCTGAGAGCACGCTTGCGAGTGCTTTCCAGCTTGGCACGGAAAGGATGAAGGATGGCAATATATCTTTCCACGCTGACGGTAGTCACACTGAGGATGGAGGCAAAACACACTGTCTCAAAGAGTGCTGTCTTCAAATAGCAGCCTATGGGCCCGAACAAGAAGGGGTAGTTGCTCCACATCTCATAGACTTCCAGTGGCATCCCAAAAAGCAGCACAAGCAGATCTGAGATAGCAAGACTGAAGAGGTAATAATTGGTTGGGGTCTTCATGTTCCGGTGCTTGAGGATTACCAAGCAAACTAAGAAGTTACCTACCACCCCAACAACAAAGATCAGGGTGTACACCAAAGCCATAGGTAAGAACAGATGGCTCCGTCTGGGCCCGCATAAGAAGGCTAAGTAATCTTCTGTGCTGTTTAAGTACTTCCTGAAATGTTCTTCCTGTAGAGCAAGGTGATTAAACCAGGATATATTACTGGTCCAGGCCATTACTTCATCTACTGAAATGTCTCACAGCTGAGATCCGTTCTTCAAGATTCTCTGTGCAAGTTTGCTCACTTTCTGCAGAGAAGAAGAAGTTGGGGGGGGAAGAGTTGCCTTTCCAGACATAGATGCACAAACCACTGAGAGATGAGAGTGAGTGTGTTTGCTGGCTTCGGTTAAGGTTTTGCTGCTGCAACAGCTGTTTCCCTGCAAGGAGTCCCTTAGCCAGAAAGCCCCTCCTTTCACACATATTCATTGGCTTACTAAGTGCGTTAGATTACAGAGTAAGAAGAGAGGTTCCAGCTACTTATCTCACTCCTGTAGCAGATGCATTTACAGAATCAGAAATGTGAGGTTTAGAGAGCTGGGAATCTCAAATATAGGATGTGAGACTAGCTGCAAGTTGTTTGTATTTCTCAGAGGGTTGGAAACCAGACAAAATAAACCTCAAAACTCCAAAAAAGCTTTTACAAAATTATATTGATGCTATATCCAGTTATGAGATAATCAAAAGAAAACCACCCCAAAACCTGGCATGATTGTATTTTTCAGATCTCTGCTGACTTTCTGGTTTTTACAGCAGCAAGTACTTGGAAGCAGAGTTTGATCAGTAGAAAGCCCACCTATTTTTGTAGTTATTCATGTGGTATTAGTCTGCTACAATATTTCACTCTTCTTTTAAATGCTGTGGGTTTTTTTATCTTGCAATCTGACTTAGGTTTTTAATTGCTCTTATTGACATCAAAATGTGTTCCCATTTTCCTGCTATGGCAGAATCTGATCCCATATTCTTAGCTACCCTTGTTTTGGGAATATTTCTGAACACTGTATTATTTCAAAGACATATTTATTGCCTCTGGGACTAGAGTGACATGAATTTTTATAAACTCTTATTTTTTCCTGAATTACAACCATTCTGCAAACACAAGTTCTGAGCCAAGAAAGTGTACCCTGCGAGGATGATAACTGTGTCAAAATAGATCAGTTAGCTCTTTATGAATGCTTGATTCCTTACTGAATTTCTGTAAAACAAAAAGCTTCCATGTGCATGCACAGAATTTTCTGAACATTTTCCATTTTCAGGCATATAATTTGACTGTTTGGAATTGAAGAGGTGCAAAAGCTGAGGGCTATAGTTCATAGGATTTTTATCAGCTTGATGTGCAATTTTTCTATCCAGTATCTCTCACTGTCACTTTTGAGTACTTTTCCAGTCCCCTCCTTGAAGCCATTTAAGCTTCTTACATCCCCAACAGCAGATTGAAAGATTTTACTGGATTGGTAAGCAACAAGTGCGCTCTTTTGACCTATTTCTCCCTTCATTAAGGATTCGTTTTTAAGAGTTTCTTTGTATTTGAACAATGTTTGATTTTAATCTACTCTCAGGGTAAGAGGTTGGAACAGAGGAATCACTAGTAGAGTGCCTGATTGCCACCCAGATTTACTGGTTCAGAGCGCAGTAGGAGACAAGGGTTTGAGAATCTGTGAAGGACTAAATGCTTTCTGTACCTCTGTTTAACTTGCAGTGTTTTTCTCTCTGCAATTTCTCAATATTCCAGTTCTTTCCATTTCTCCTTTTTTCTTCTCCAAAGTTCTAAGTTCTGCCTTAGTCTAAGGTAGAACTGCAGTTCTGTCTGTAGTGCATCATAAAGTGAGTAAACACTTCTAAATAACCTGCCAAATCAGTCTGTGCTTTTCTTCTTACACGTTAACCTCTATAAAGAAATTTTAAAGGAAACTTGAGGTCTATTCTGCTTTAACTCAGTCTTTGAGAAAAGGAAACCAAAATGGATTTATTTACTAAAAAAACAACAGGGCATCCATACACACCATGATCTCTATGAGAGAAAAGTAATGGGCTGTGTAGAAACACATCAAGTCACTTGAAAGCATGGATGCCTCAGCCAGCCGATATCTACCTCCACTTGTTCTCCCTTCCCAGCCCTTTTAGATACTTTTGGACTTCTGTGCTGACAGCATGTAAGAACAGAAGCCCAAAAGGAAAACAGGTCTATTTGTCTAACAGGCCACCCCTAGAACCATGTAGGTATGACACGATTAAGTGGCAAATGGAGAGTACAAGGAGAGTGGAAAATATATTTCAGTTCATTTCTTGAAGCTTTATTTGGTGTTCTTTATGATATCTGTCTCAGTAAGGGTAGGAGAGTGCATCTAATCAGAACTGTCTCTGGCTCTGTATGCCAGGAAATGTTTTATTTTTACAACTGAGACAGAAAATAAAAACAGATTTTCCTTTAGAAAGTTAACGTTAAAGTATTTGGTAATTTTTTACTATAAAGCACACTTCATTGGTGCTAGTTGTTATATACTTGAGAGAAGATGATGTGCCACACGCTAGCCTTAGAATTGTGCAGTTTTATGTAATAGTACTGTAATTAATGTAATGTAATATTTCCATTATTGTAGTCTAATATTTGGCCACATTAATCCAGACAAGTTTTTTTGGCATGGTAAGTGTCCCTATTACTTAGAGTGTGCCATTATCTCCTTAGGCGCTGATGATGCCCATATGTTGGTGGTCTCTCTTGTACCACATTTATATTGTGGAATCTTTCACTTAGCCGATGTAATGTATTACGGCACATTCCTGTGTTCTGTTAAGGGCAGTAAAGTGCACGATCAAGAGGTAAATTTAAGTGCCTCCATATTTGCTAAAGCTCTTCTAAGGGCACCTATTAGCAACTATATATTAGATCGGTACATGGTGAATAATTTTACATCTCCGGGAAAATTGGGCACACTCATCAAAAGAGAACAGTGAAGGTAATCTAGAGTACAGCAAATGGATAAATGTACCACTGGACATGTTCACAGAGGGATGTTCTTTGAAGAACTATGGGCTATTATGATGATGTACTTTGAATACTTGCTTATCTTAGGATATAATGGTTTATTCATGCAGAATAAGCCTTTATTGGTATTTGTCTATGTGGTGAGACAAGAAGGTTTCTCATCCAGCTTCTTATGCTCTAGTTGTGGAACTGAAAGTAATATAGCTATGCTAATGCCATGGTGTGCCATGGTAATTGTCATGGGTTCAGCAGCAGCAGTCATTTTTCCCCTTTAAGCAGTAGCTGGTGTAGCACTATGTTTTGGATTTTCAGCTTGGGAACAGTGCTGATAACACCAGTGTTTATAGTTATGGC
>JASSUY010001624.1:0-89362 GCA_032466535.1 Forpus xanthops
AAGCCATAACTATAAACACTGGTGTTATCAGCACTGTTCCTAAGCTGAAAAATCCATAACACAGTGCTACACCAGCTACTGCTTAAAGGAAAAAAAAGAAATATGACTGCTGCTGCTGAACCCATGACAGTGTGGAAGTAACAAAACTGAGACCAGTGGGGAAAACATAATTGGGGCAGGTTGTTCATTTTGGAAAGAGGCTAGGGCAGAGAAAGAGACACAAGAATGAAAAGGGGAGTCAAAAAACTCAGTGAAAGGGGAATAAGTTGCATGTATCAGGTGCTCCTCTTACTGTGTAGGGTTTGGTCACTGTGGCTGCATGAGGACAATAAATTAAGTTCAGATGATGTCACATGAGTGAAACCTTCTTCGGTAGTAAGCAGGACATTGGGGAGCAGCATGCTTTTTCTGGAGAGTGGGAGAAAACCCGATGGAGCATCCTGGTGTCACCATGTCAGCACCCATTCATTGGCCATTATCCACAACTTCATAACATTTTTCTTTGAAAAGGTGTGACAACAAAGAAGATCTGATGGTAGGAATGCCTTCCAGTTACTGCTAAAATCATTCAGGTAACATTCCGCCTCACAATCAAAGCTATGACATGAATAACAAATAGCAACAGGAGAGTTTTGATAATGTGTGGTTCTGTTTTTGTAGTAGCTGATCTTAGAAATTTCTGTGTTAAGATTGCTTATTCAAAGATGTGTTTCTGTGTCCAAAATTTTACTTTTCAGCTCTCAGGGTTAAGCCTGTTATCTGGCCACTACAACTGGTAGAGGCTAGTGATAATTTTTTATGATACCTCGACTAAATAAAAGTGGCATGTCCCAGATCCTCCATTTAATAAGGGGACATGAAATAGAATCATCCAGTTAAGGGCTAGTCCCACATTATGCTTATTAACACATAATTTAGACTGGAGAAAACCCAGGGGCTTAGGATGCTGCAAAGAAGTGGTGCATACAAGGGTTTCCAGAAAATTATGGTCTTGGAGTGAAGGGGACCTAGAAAAGAGATGGTGAATACCCTGGAAGTAGGGAAAGATTCTGAGATGGGATACCTACATGGAGGCAAATTCTGAGGGACACCCAGGGATCTTGGCCAGTAACACCTGCCAGTGGTTGGAGCAGCAGCACAGTGAGAACTGGCCTGAATTTCTGCTTGATCTTCACAGACCAGTAGCCATCCCCCTCTTGGGAAAAGAAGTCAATACCTGGCAAAATGCAGTTGGATCAAGTGAGTGCAGTGCATGTGTAAGATAATCAAGTAGGTCAAAACCTCTAAAATCAGAAGTTCATAAATTAACTCTGGTACCCAGATCCACTATGGGTTGTAATTTATTCTATCCTGCCTATGACAATGACACAAGCTGTTATATATCTGTTACCATGATAACTTCCCCAGGAAAAAGTCTAAAATGTCTGGTAGAAGATTCAAATCCTTAAACTGTCATAGGATCATAATATAATAAATTTCCACTAAAACAGTTCATGGAAAATAGATGTTGTCAAACTAATTTTATATGTATTGATGAAAGTATTGGTATCAATATAATATAATCTTTTACTGGTTTTGTCTTAGTGTTACCTGACATTTCAATTAAAAAAGTGATACAGTCAACATAACATACTTGCAATGTATTAACAGCTGCCTGACAGATAGGTCTTAAAATGTGACTGGGAATGGAGATTCATCATCACATGATGGGTTTCTAGTGGAGCTCTGTGGAAATTAGCCCTTGCTCTTGCCCTGTGCTCTTTAATATTTTTTCAAGTTTATTTTGGAAGAAAAACATTTAAAATCTTATTTTCAGTAGGTAGATGACAGAACACTTAAAGGAGTGATAAATGATAAAAAATACAGGTGTTCTTCATCCTTTGAAAGAGGAATACAAGAATGCACCATGAAAGGATAATAACATACCAATAAGATGGTTAGGGTGCTGCAACGGACACAAATACATCTTGTGTTCCTTTTTTAATTGGTGGACAGAAACAGAAATTTCTAGATTGTGACTCATCCTAGATTAAACATAAAATAAGTAAACAGTATGGATGCTATAGATACCTGTTTTTCTTCCTTAATCATGAAGGGAAACAAAATCAACTTGGATGTAGATGCTTCTTCTGTAATGATTTACAGTTATGTGTAACAAATGAATCTGGCTCCTGCCATGTAAAAAATATGCAGAATAATAGAATCAACTAAGTTGGAAAAGACCTCTAAGATCATCAAGTCCAACAGCTACCTCGGGACTGCCAAGTCTACCACTAAACCATATCACTGAGATTTTTGAACACTTCAAGGGATGGTGGTTCTACCACTTCCCTGGGCAGTCTGTTCCAATGCCTGAGCACCCTCTCTGTGAAGAAATTTTTCCTAATGTCCAATCTAAACCTCCCCTGGTGCAGCTTTAGGCTGTTACTTTTTGTCCTACTGCTTTTTATCTGGCAGAAGAGACTGACCCCCCCCCACTACAATCTCCTATCAGTTAGAGTGATAAAGTTCCCTCTGAGCCACCTTTTCTCCAGATTAAACAGCCCCAGATCCCTCAGTTGCTCCCCATTACACTTGTGCTACAGACCCTTCACCAGCTCTGTTGCCTTTCTCTGGACACACTCCAACACCTCAATGTCTTTCTTGTAGTGAAGGGTCAAGAACTGAACACAGAATATGAGGTGCAGCCTCACCACTGCTTTGTACAGGGGATGATCACTGCTGTGGTCCTCCTGGTCATACTATTACTGATACAAGCCAAGATGCCATTGGCTTTCTTGGCTGCCTGGGCACAAGCTGGCTCATGTTCAGCCATCAATCAACACTCCCAAGTCCTTTTCCACCAGACAGCTTTCCAGGCACTCTTCCCAAGCCTGTAGCATTTCATGGGGTTTTTACAGCCCAAAGGCAGGACCTGGCACTTTGCCTTGTTGAACCTCAAACCACTGGCCACAACCCATCAATTCAGCCTGTCCAGATCCCTCTGCAGAGCCTTTGTATCCTCCAGCCCAACTTGGTGTCACCTGCAAACTTACTGGGGGTGCACTCAATCCCCTCATCCAGATCATCAATGAAAATATTAAGCACTGGCCCTAACATCAAGCCCTGAGAGACATCACTAGTGGCTGGTCATCAACTAGATGTGACATCATTTACCACCACTATTTGGGCTCTGATACCCAGCCATTTTCCAACTCAGCAAAGAACCCTACTATCCAGGCCATGAGCAGCCAGTTTCTCCAGGAGGCTGCGGTGGGAGACAGTCTCAGATATTTTACTGAAGTCCAAATAGAAAACGTCCACAGCCTTTTCCACATCCATTAAGTGGATCCCCTTGTTGTAGAAGATCAGGTTGACCAAGCAGGACCTGCCTTCATGAAACACGTGGTACCTGTACCTAATTTCCCACATATGCATTTTGATCTCACTTGGGATCATCTGCTCCATGGCCTTCTCTGGCACTGAGGTCAGGCTGAGAGGCATGTACTTTCCAGGGTCATCATTCCTGCCCCTTTGTACAGAGGCGTCACATTGGCCAACCTCCAATCTTCTGGGACCTGCTCACTAGACCAGGACTGCTGATAAGTGATGAAGAGCGCCTTAGCAAGCTCCTCTGTCAGCTCCTTCAGCACTCTTGGCTGTAACTCATCTGGCCCCAAGGACCTGTGTATGTCTAAGTGGAGCAAGATTCTTCCAGAATTACGAAGACTTCGATAAGCTTCTCATCTCTGCCATCCAACTCAGGGAACTGAGTACCCTGAGGATGGCTAGCGTGACTATTAACGACTGAGGCAAAGGTAGCACTAAGCACCCTAGCTTTTTCCTCATTCTCAGTCACTAGATTTCTCTCCTAATATCCAGTAGAGGATAGAGGTTCTCCTTCCTAATTTTTCTCTTATTCATTAATGAAAAGAAAAGCAATTCCAGAGGTCAGGTAGCACTAGAGAAACATGTAGTTTCTGCTCTGTGGTAATACTTTCTGTGCAGCTCTGCAAAGCAATAAACACACAGGAGGAAAATAACCTGAAGTATATGAGAATCTGAAAACAACACTGGAAAAATAATAGTGAAAGGAGGAAAAGAAAATGTCATTAAAACAAATGTAGTGGCACTTCTGTTTCATTTTTGTCCAACCTTTTTTATATTTTATTTGAAATGGGAAGTTTATGTACCTGGGATTTAAAGACACATATGTTTCTTGGGATGCATGATGACAAGAAACACTGCAGCAGTTGTAAGCAAGTCAATGAACTCACTTTGCCCATACAGGACATTCAAGTTAGCATTGCTCCAAAGAGAGTACATATGAAGGTTTGCTCCACTGTAAAGCAATACACAGGAAAGCAATGATGCTGGGATGCCAGGTGCCCACCAAACTGCTCTATAAGTCACTTTACTCAACAAGATAGCAGGGGGGAAACACAATTAAAAATTTGTGGGTCAAAGTAAAGTCAGTTATCACAGGCAAAACAGAATCAACTTGGGGAAAATGGATTTAATTTATTAACAATCAGAGTAGCATAATAAGAAATAAGAACATAGCTAAAAAATGCCCCACCTTCCCTCCATTTCTGCCTTCTTTCAAGGCTCAGCTTCCCTCCTCATTTCTCTACCTCTTCCACCAAACTTTGAAGAGTAACTGGGAATGGGGGTTGTGGTCACTTCATAACCTTTTGTCTCTTCCACTCCTTCCTCTTCACACTCTTCCTCTGTTCCAGTGTGGGGTTCCTCCCATGGGAAACAGTCCTTCATGAACTTCTCCAACAAAAGGATCCCTATGACCTGCAGGTTTTTGAGAACTGCTCCAGTGCAGGTTCTTTCCATGAGGCATAGTCCTTTAGAAGCAGGTTGTTCCAGCATGGGTCCCTATGGAGACACAGGTCTTGCTCCATGGGCTCCATAGGCTGCAGCTTCCTTCAGGTCACATCCACCTACACCAGCATGGGGTCCATGAGTTGCAGTGCGGACTTCCAGAAAGATCTATCATCCCAGCTGGGAGAGACAGGGCAGCTCTTGCTGAGTAGCCGGTATGCACCACAGCTGTGCTTGATTCTGGGCCCACTTTCCATCAACGGACACAGTGGTTTCTCCAGTTTACAGTATACAACAGGACAGAGAAGTTTGGGTTCATTTCACCTAGTAGTTATCTACATGCTCTTGAGCACTGCATCTGTCTTGAAGGTAAAGCCATATCCCTCACATTAGGTAGAAAAACTGAGAGGGGCATTAAAATGACCAGAAAATCCAGTGGGACCTGGAGGCAGCTTGAGAGTAGGTGTTCTCATATGTCTGCATGGTGGTGTGAGGCTGTGCAGCATGAATTTGCCTCACAAGAGCAAGCAATTTGTGTAGGCAGGGCGTGGAGCAGTGTCATGGGTTCAGTAGCAGCAACCATTTTTATCCTCTAAGTAGTAGCTGGTGCAGCACTGTACTTTTTGATTTTCGGCTTGGGAACAGTGCTGATAACACCAGTGTTTATGGTTGTGGCCTAGAATGTTCAGGCTGGCCAAAGACTTCCTGAGCCTCATGCACAGGAGAGCAGAGACCTGGGGGGGGGGGGCACTGCGGGGTCAGGCTTGATATCAGGTGAAGATCTGTCGTATTCTCTTTCCTTGTATTTCTCTTGTTTTATTATTGGTGGTAGCAGTAGTGATTTATGTTATACCTTAGTTACTAAACTGTTCTTATCTCAACCTGTGGGAGTTGCATTCTTTTGATTCACCTCCCTAGCACCCTGGGACTGGGGAAGAAAGTGGGGCAGTGAGTGAGCAGAACTGCATGAGGGCCTTAAACCAGGACAAGCATGGATAATATGGTGCCTGAAATTCCTCCCAGAGAATAAGCATAGCCTCTAAGTAGAAGGAAAACTTTGAAAGATAAAGGCTGCTGAAAAATAAAAACTCTAAACAAAGCAAACCCTCCCCCCCTCCAAAAAAAAAAAAAACAAAACAGCAAAGAAAACCCAAACCAAAACAACCCCCCCAAAAAAACCCCAGAGGTTTTCATAGTATATAATTGGGGGATATGTTGCTAAACCTGTTTTTATTTTGGGTCGTCACACTGAAGGTCAAGAGATTTCACATGTTAAGCTGCTCCTTTCCTCTGACCAGCTCCTTCTTACTTATTTGTAACCTTTTCTCTTGTTTATTTTTAACCTTTTCTCTTTTTATAAAGAAGCATCACTAATGCATTTATAAACTCTAGTTGTGAGGTCTACAGGAATCAATGCACCTAATTCAGTTTTCCTAGGCAATCTTTGGATTGCTGTTAATGGAAGCTTCTGCAGGTAAAGAAATGATGATGCTGGAGGTATTTTAAAAAGGGAACTCTTTGGCCTAGGACTTCCATTAGATACTTTATGGAGGGAGATATTTTTCTGCAATACTCAGAAAACGAAGTTATTGCCTTTAGCTAACAATAATTGTACAAATATGTATCTGCAAGTGAATGAATATTTGCAGTGATGTCAATTTAACTGGAACAGTCTTTTTTCTCTAAGGCAATTAAAATATCTCATCTTACTCTAGGTCATCTCTTTGTCCCAGTATATGAATAATTACTCTAGACAGTTTCTTAAGAAAGCAAAAGAGAAAAAAGAATGTTATTGAACAACTGCCAAAAATTTAGAAATGTAGCCAACTCTTAACACTTTCTAAAGGATTAAAAGGTCAAACCTGATTTAGTAGCACATTGCTTCATTTCACAAGGGTTTATATTGATTCATTTAGGGATACGACAGAAATAAGCCATAACAATTACCGGTATCAGAAACAGTGCACTCCTAAGGGTGGAGGGCCAGATAGTATCATTTGTAAAGGCCAGTTAACACTTCTGTGTCTGAGTTTTCCCACGTATCACAGCTAAACGTTTGGGGTAGATGATTGTCATAGCTGAAGAAATTTCAAGAACATTTTGAAGAAAGAATCAAGATATTTGGCTAGGAATATGGAATACCTTTTACTTCTAAGCTACTTTGTAGATCATCAATTTCTCTTCAATTCTGTAAACCTCTGGGATCTCCATTGCTAAAGTTATAAGTGAGACTCTCAGATGGGGGACAAAGAGCCCTGTTAGGTACTCACTGTTCTACTGATTCTCTTACAATGTTCGATGACGTATTCCTCCAGGAACTATTCTGTGATGAGACCTGAGCATGTTATCTCCTTGCAGCTTTTGCTTTAGGAAGGAAGATATGTCATAGAATCATAGAATAGTTAGGGTTAGAAAGGACCTTAAGATCATCTAGTTCCAACCCCCTTGCCATAGGCAGGCATACCTCACACTAAACCATGTCCTTTCCATTCTCTTGGTAAAAACTTAAACAAATCAAGTGTACATTTTTTCAAAGTAGAGAATACTGACTTATTTTATTCCATTAATATTGTTTATCTAAAATAAAAGTCTCATAATACTTTTATAACTCTAAGATTTATGTCATTTGCTCTTTTTATTGTCATTGTTGCAGTTACTGTGAGCTGATTCAAATTACTAATGAAACATTTTCCCCATAAAACACTGAGCTTGAACTTTTATTTTTCTGGGGGGGGGTGGACACAATCAATCTTGAAATAATTCCTCTACTTGGAACATAGAAGTCAAACAAGTCTTTCACATTTTCTGGCCTGAGTTTAATGTCTGATTTTAGGTCAATGTCAGTATTAGTATCTTCTTGAGTGATTATCATGATACTGTAGGAAGTGAGCAGAGTGCATTGTGGGGGAAATAAAGTGGTAGAGAAAGGGACAGGGGCCATGGCTTAGCTAAAACATCACTCCATATGACACACTTGAAGCTCAGAGGAGGAAGGAGATTTCAAGCTGCCTAAAGATGATGTAATATGAGTTGGTAAGGAAAATATCTATTTTTGAAAAGTATCATAAGTGGCTAGCTACAATTATGTAATTTTTAGAGCATTTTTTAAATCCTATTTGTTTAGTTTTTTCTAAAGGATTCTTAATCTTCTGAAGACAAAGAATTTTTCATTTTCAATATTAATATAATTCAATTAAATACTGGGCCATGTCTGGTGATGTAACAAAGGATTGTCTCTTCCCAAGGATCTCACAAACAGGTTTGTAGACAGAGGTCTGATATGAAGAGATGATTAGGTAGGTCTCTATACTAATGAAAAAGTTTACCTCTTCTTTGTATGCATGGACAGAGCAAGTAAAAGGAAGTAAAAAGAAATGTATGTATTTCTTAGAATTTATAAATTTGCTACTTGTTTTGTGTTCAGGACAGTAATGTAAATTACGTGATTTGTTCAGTGTGATAACAAGAGTCGGTACTTTTTTTGTGAGAGGCCAATTAAACTGAACGGTTTCATTTGCCCTTAGTAATGGCTGTAATGAACAATAATAGAGTGGGCTGAGTTTCCTGAAGTTGGCATTCGGGCTTTTTTCAGTTCACTTTGTGACAAATGGTTTTGCTTGCCTTGCTTGCCTTGATTTGTGCCCAGACTGAGTACCTTAGGAAGTGATGATACTTATCTATGTGGTTCACATGCTAATTAAATTACTTTACCAAAGCATACAAGTGTCTCTCATTATTTTCTTTTCTCTTACCTGTGTCGGTTGGTTTCTATAATAAATCAGAAAATCTTTATTCAACAGGTAGATAGTATTCCAGAAGTGCAAAAGATGCATCCATTTTGAAGGGTTTATTTTTGCTTTTTTTCAGAGACTAGGTTGCAAACATGGAAAATATAAGCAAACAAAAGCTCTCCCATACCGATTTCATTGGTTTGCGCATCATGAAAAGAAGAGATAAACTGATGAGTTGCTTATTCATAAACTGAAAAGGCAGGTTTATATGACAGCTTAAATGAGGTCTGGCAAAACCCACCTTTAAGCTCAGGCTTGTACTTTGTGAGAACATTTTGGCTAATCAAACAGGTGGCTGTATAATGAATAATTCATAGATATGGTGCCTGTGAAGAAGCAGGCTGTAAATACCTGCAGAGGGACTATAATGGCACCATAATTAGCAGCTGGCATTTGCTGGTTGATGATGTCACCATTGCTTTAATGTGTAATTATAATGTAACCTGCTGCTGCATGTGCTGTAACATTTCCTCTTGCCAATGGCATGCTTTTACCCACACAAAGAAGAGGGGGCAGCCATTCCATTCATGCTTCCCAGCCCCAGCCCATAACAGCTGTTTGCACTTCTCTTTGCCTCTAAATATCCCTTACCACCTTGCATCACTTCTTTTTACTTTTGCTCACTGTATCTTCCTCCTTACCTTGTGCTAACACCATAGAAGGAATCTTCATTGCTGCTCCCACACAGTATAAGTATGGGGTCCAAACAGAAGACTGCTAGGCACAGTCCATTCTCAAATATCCCATGGGTAAGTGCACCACACTCTTTCTGACCTGTGGTTCTCTGTTTCTGACAACTGTAGCACATACCAAAGCTAATCAGGATTTTTTAAACTGCTATTTAGTATAAAATGTAAAACTTAACCAGTGAAGCCCTAGCTGTTAGCAGAAAGTTATTGCTAGTCTAGCAGAAGGAGGAAGAAATCTCTCATCAGAGCTGGGAGTGAAAACAGGGAAGACTGGGAGAACGTGCATTCTTTAACAAGGCAGCATTCATCAGAAATATAGCAGGTCCAGATTGAGTAGCTGCAGAAAATGCAGTTGAGATTAAGACAAATACCATATTTTTCAGGGGATTCAAAATCTGGACCATTTTTCATAAACAAAAACAACACAAAACCAAAACAAATAAACAACAACAATGAAAAAGCTACAAACAAACAATACCCCAAACCAAACAAAAACAACCAACCCACCCCTCAAAAAAAACAAAACAAACAAAAAAAAAAACCCACAAAACAACAGACCCCCAGGGAAAAATATTTTTGTCTTCATGCTGAGCATATGATACAGAAAAAATATACTTGTCCCTTCCCAGAAGACCTCATGTGAGACCACCACACTGCAGACTAAACAGCTCTGTCCATTGCCTCCTGTTCTTTTTCCAGTGCATTCTCATCATCCCAGTGATGTCCTGTGAGGATACTGGTCAGTATTTCTGTAGTGTCAGGCAGCTGTAGTAGGTTTGGTCATTGTGAAAGTCCTTATTTGCACTAGCACTGGTAAACTAGCATGATGCTGGTCTACACTATCCAAAGGACATACTGCTCTATCTTTATTCAGAATTCAAATGTCTCCAAGGAATGTTACATTGGGGGTTGTATATATCTGTTTTACATGACTGGAATGAAAATTCAGAGATACACTTCTTTCTGTAGAAAGCTACACATAAGGAGGTGCACAGCAACCATATGTTGTAAAAATGATCCCTCTCAGGTTGATAAGAATCTCCCTGGGATATCTCTTGTTGAAGAAAGCCTGTAGGGTGGGAAGAACCTCATGATTTCTCTCAGAACATGAGTTTACAGATGTATGCCTATAGGTATATCCAGTGTGCATGCTAAGGGACTTAATGTTTTTTCTAATCACTGT
This sequence comes from Forpus xanthops, assembly GCA_032466535.1. Lineage (NCBI taxonomy): Eukaryota > Metazoa > Chordata > Aves > Psittaciformes > Psittacidae > Forpus > Forpus xanthops. The sequence goes on from JASSUY010001624.1 coordinate 10,476, forward strand.
GATGGGGAATGACTGTTTACTCCTTCCTGCTGTGTCTGCCCAGTAATGAATCTGGTTAATAAGCCCAAAATACCCTCAACCACAATTTCTTTGGGACTCGATGCAAAAGTAATTGGTCAAAAAATCTGACAGATGTAATATTTTTTTCCTGTTGTTTTTAATGACCCACATTGCTAACTTTACTTGCAACAGACATGGTTGAGCACAATATTAGCTCTCCAGCTTTAACAGAGTCATGGTAATTTGTGAACCAGCAACTTCCTTCCCTTGAATCTCAAAGGTCTTTATTCAGCAGTGAATTGTTCATTTGTGCTGTAGCGAGGTATTGTCCTGGTCATTATGTGCTCAATCATGTCTTCCATTGGTGTTTAGGTTTATATTAGTGCTGATTAGTCTGTGATACGTGTTAATTCGGAGGTGTAAATATTGGCCAGAGTTCTGTATTTTAACTGAATAGCAGTCTGGGATTGAACTTATTCTTTCAATCCCAAAGTGAGAAAGATATCTACAGATTCACAATAACACATGGGCAAATGGCAGTTTGATAAAGCAGCCTAAATAATATGTCTCTCTGTTTGATATATCTGTATTTTATAGACTAAAAACCAGGTGTGTATTTATGCTTAGAAAGGAATGTTAGTTGCAAAGAGAGAAGGGAAACCTGTTCCTTTGCTAATCATTCTGGTATTTCTAGTGATTAACATTTTCAGTAATGACAAGCAAGGGAGTCAGCTTATAGCAGGTCATTGAGGAGGTGGGAGGCTTGAAGGGGTAGGAAACTTGCCTTCTGTATCAACAGCTCTTTTGTGTTGGGCAGTGGAGCACCCTGCCTGGACTTTCCATGTCAGTCAGTACTTGCAGATAGGAAGACCACAAACCCTTTTTAGGCCTGGAGAAGAGGGTAAAATTTATGTCTCGCAGAAACTCAAAGGTTGCAGAACAGAGTGCAACTTTAATTTGCATAGGGCAGTGCTGAAGTGCTATGAACAGTCCCTTTGTCCTGTGTGTGGAAGTGTCATGCCTGTCAACATGGTACAGTAGCTTGCTGTAGGAACTAACTTCCTTATTCCTACACACAGTGCTATCCCTTGCTAATGATGACTGGCAACATAATTTTTGCTACTCATTTACTATTTACTTTTTTTCTGAGACTTAGAAGCCTTTTAGCTATTTTCTGAGAGGTTTTACTTTATGATTTATATCATCATGATCACAAGGAAGAGGTGGTGGGACAAGGAAACACTACTTGGCTGCAAAACAGTAACTTTCATTTTCACAGACTGGGGGATCCAGAGACTGGTGCAGGAGCTGCCAAGATGGAAATCAATCTTCTTCCAAAATCAGCAATGCTGTTACTGGGTTGGAAAGTCTGCAACACCACTATTTAATTAGAATAATCCCCGTAAGTGGTCACAGAACTAGGTATTACCATGAACTGGAGGAGCTGATGTCTTGGATGAAGAGGGAGTTTCCTTTAGGTTTGCTTGCTGGCTGAAGCTCAGCAAATGCCTGTGTGTTGCACAGGAGCACAATTCTGCAAAGTGCTGTAGGAGACCTGAGTGCAGGTATGGGGCAGATCCCTTTCTGTGCTGAGGTGGTAGAATAGCTGAAGCTACAGGCAGTCCTTCTTCTTGCATGAGTCACTGGGCTGCAAAATCAGAGAGAATCTGCCCAAATGAATACATGTTTACTTCTGGTTCTTGTACCCATCTTGTTACAATTCTATCGGCTAAATGGTATCTAAGCCCAAGACTTCATAATAAGGCAAGAGATTGCATATATTTTTATTGCAGTAGAAAAATGATTCTAACATTTTAAGAAAAGCAAGAATAAAGAAAAAAAAAAAAAAACAAAAAACCAAACCAAAACAAAAAGTAGATTCTCGAGCAAGATAATGAATTTTATTTTATGCAGGATGCTGTGGCTAACAAAAATGAATACTGAATTTGGAAAAGATTAATTTTATATTGACAGAAAGCATGGCTTTCCAAATTAGCTAATGTTTTTCCCTTTATAAGAAAATATTAAGATACAATTTTTCTATTAAAAATATATTCTTAATAGTAATAGTTATCAATATTAACATGTTAAAATGCTTTCCTTCTTCTATGAAAAAAAAGTACAGCAGAAGATAAACAAAGTTACTTTTTTAGATTCAGGGAAACTCTCGAATTATCAAACCTAAATGACCTTTATATGTGTGGAAATTTTATGATATTATGAAGAGTAGGACTAATCTAAAGACTGTCATAGGGATATGGTTTCCAAAATAAATCCAATGTATTTTTTCCATCTCCTTTCACCTTTTTCTTTCTTCTTCACTTTTGGACTATCATTTTCCTGAAGAAGTAATTATCAGGGAGAAAAAATCTGGTTTCTTCTACATTTCAAGTTCACGTTAGCACAGAGGTCTGGAGTGTTAATTACAGAACTCAGTTATCTCAAGTTAATATTCTGTTAATCACATAGGCAAGAAATGGAGCTGTCAAGGTAAGAGGAGTTAGTGTTTCAAAAAGCAAAATGGAGGTGGGCAAGGGTAATAGGGTGGATACAGAGAGTAATCTGTGTTAGCATCTTACTAACTCTTCACAGGGATTCAAATAACTTTAAATATTGAGTTGCTTTAATATTTAATTCTACACCTTGGATTAATGTATTTTTATACATATTTAGTGATTTCCTGATCATTTGGAAGAGGGAGAGATAATCCTCTGTACTTGTTTTTTCGAGAAATATTGTTTTAACTGTTAAAAACTACTGTCTTTTGCAAAATATTATATATCTCTGTGAAATTGGAATGTTTACCAGTGCTAAAGCAGTCTGATTGTTGCTTTTTGCTTGTCGAACGTGTCTCACATCTTTTAGTTATATTTAGATGCACATTTAAAGCACTGTTTGCGCCAAACTAGTCATTTGTTAGTGCTGTTGCTTCACTTTTTTTTCTAATCTTTTTCTAAATAAAAGAAGGAAAGTAATTAAGCATGTGTTTTTTCTCTCTCTGCTGAATACACTGAAAAATCTGTACTAACAGAAATGATTTTGGAAAAAGATATTTAATTAAGATATTGTTTGACTATATATTCCAAATCTATTAGTAACCTTTCTCTGTATTAAGCAATGATGAGACCTAAGAAATCTATTTTTCCTTTTTTTTTTTTGAAGGAAACTGAACTATCAGAGGAAAAGAATTATTATTAGCCTGCACCTACAGCTTGCAATTTAGGCTGTAAATGTGGCTTGTGGCCATGTGAATAGATGCCATTATGAGATTGAAGGTCATAGTTTCTGGAAGAAGATTCTGACAAGATAAGGGAAGATGCACATGGTAATATTTTATTCTGTCAAGATCTGAACTGCTGATGAGAAAAAATGTACTATTTAAAAAAAAAAAAAAAAAAAACTAATTGACCTAGGAGCTTTTTTCTCTGAAGTTAATGGAACCTTATTTCAGGGAATGTTGACAGAAGTGCAGTTGTCTGCTCTATACAGTGTTTTTATAAGTTTTATAATTAAATGCTTTGTAAATTCATCTCCAAAGTTCTGAAGCCACAAACTTCAGAAACCGTTAACCCAAGAAGCTCCTCTTCCTTAGTTCCACAAGAAAAATTTTATTAGTAATTACTGCTAAAATTCCCTAAAGTGATTGAAACAGTTATTGTTTTGACATTTTTAACATTAATATTTTTTAAAAAAAAAAAAAAAAATATTTACTAAATGTTGCAGTAGAGATAGATCCAGGTTGTTTGTTTTGTTGGGTTTTTTTAGTATGCAGAAAATTTATCTGATCCCTGGAATTTGTCTGTTTTCTACCTTTTGTACTGGTGTGAATTCCTTCCTGACGATGGTGACATCTATCTTTTTTTATATTAGTTTGTATGCTATATAGTACTTTTAAAATGGATGCATAAAAATTCAAAGAAGCATATAGTATTTTATGTTAGAAGTCACAACTTCTAATCCTCCTGCTGACTGGTTTGAAGTGATATGCTTTAGATGGTGTATATCAAAGCAATTAGTTGTATCAAATAAAGCTCTTGCCCTAATTTATTTACTCTGTTCATGCAGATTTTCTGCTAATAGTTTTCATAGAATCATAGAATAGTTAGGGTTGGAAAGGACCTTAAGATCGTCTAGCTCCAACACCCCTGCCAGGGGCAGGGACACCTCCCACTAAACCATGTCACCCAAGGCTCTGTCCAACACGACCTTGAACACTGTCAAAGATGGAGCATTCACAACTTCCCTTGGCAACCCATTCCAGTGCCTCACCACCTTCACAGTCAATAATTTCTTCCTCAAATCCAATCTAAACTTCTCCTCTAAGTTTGAACCCATTACCTCTTGTCCTCTCACTATAGTCCCTCATGAAGAGTCCCTCCCCACCATCCCTATAGGCCTCCTTCAGATATTAGAAGGAGGCTATGAGGTCTCCGTGCAGCCTTCTCCAGGCTGAACAGCCCCAACTCTCCCAACCTATCTTCATACAGGAGGTGCTCCAGTCCCCTGATCATCCTCGTGGCCCTCCTCTGCACTTGTTCCAACACTTCCATGGCCTTTTATGTTGAGGACACCAGAACCGCACACAATACTCCAAGTGAGGTCTCACAAGAGCAGAGTAGAGAGGCAGGATCACCTCCCTCTACCTGCTGGTCACATTCCTTTTGATGCAGCCCAGGATATGGTTGGCTTTCTGGGCTGCAAGCGCACACTGCTGGCTCATTTTCATTTTTTCATTGACCAACACCCCAAGAGATAATTACTTTTCTTCTATTTCCATCTACCTGGGAATTTCACGTCCTACCTTTCCCTGTCTTTTTGGAAAAATCAGCACAAGCAATATATTATAGAAGGTGTGACATGCATCTTGCAGCTTTTGCTTTCTCATAGAAATGGAGCTTAATGGTGAACAAAATGTGTTAGCAATGTGTTTGCAATTACCTTGCAAATTGTTGAAATTTGTTAATTTGCTAAAATGTAGCATTTTGCGGGATAGCACAAAATATTTTTGAAAAAGCAACTCTAGTATCTTAGCATCAGCTCTGATTTTAAGAAGGCGGACCAAAGTCTTTACAATCTAGTTTCAGTCTTCATAAATGAATCTGTTGTTGTCAGTGCTAAAATATGTATTGACTCCTGCAGGCCCATTTATTCTTCTCCTGTCCTTTCTATCAGCATATCAATAACCTGTTAATGTTAGATAGATGATTTGAATAGGCAGCCATGTCACAGGTAGAGTTGTGGAAGCTATTTATTATTAACTGGGAATACAATCGCATTTCACGCTATAAAATATTTAAACTGCCTAATAACCTCTGAAATAGGGCACAGATTTTAAAGCTTCACCTCAGCCATACTATCAAAGGGCAAATGGCAACGCAGACAAAGCTCCATTGAAAAAAACATGCCAAAAATAAATACAATTTCTTCTAGAATCTTATTATGCCCCCTCTCTTCCGGGTAATCACTCAGCTTGTCCATCAACAAAGAGGATTTAAATTGGAAAAAAATTCCCTTATTTCATAAAACTTTTCCCTGAACTAGTTTCCCTTTTACATTCCAAGTATACTCATGTTCCACTCAAATACCCTCCTCACACCTATTGCGCACCCTTTCCTATGTACTCATTTCTCACTTCACTGCTGTCAGGAGGCAATGCTAATTTACTTCTATTTCTTTATAATTATTCCTCCCTGATTGATATTACTTATTATCAAAATGTTCAGAATGACTTCTTTCCTCGTTTCAGCTGAGAGACACAATCAGATACAATTGATAGAAGAAATTAGCTCTCTTCTTGATTGGCAAAATATTGCAATTCTGAAATATAAATTTTGCTTTCCAATTAGAATTTATTCCACAAGGGATTGAAAAGTATATTTCTGGGTGTATTCAGTTCACAGTAGTGTTACATACTGAGTCAACTGAGGGTGCTTTAATGAGTAAGAAATAAAGACAGTAAGGTCATCTAATTCAGGACTGACAGTATAGATCAGACAGGCGTAATATCATCACTGAACAGCTTTGCAGAGCTGTTAGGAGAATTGTGAAAGATATGAAAAGGAAAATCCCAAAGGAATCACTGCCATGCTGATGTATCTTACTAAAAGCAAATAATAACAAATTGGCCAAATGCAAAATATGCTCAAGTCAGTGGAAGCATTTCCATTCAGTCCAGATCTTGTGTAAATCTTGAGGGTTATTTTGTCCCATTCTTATCCGCAATTTATTAAGCAAGACAAAGTATTTCAGTTGTCCTCATTAATCTCTGAGGCGACTTATTCAAATTTTGAGATGTTAATACTCCCTCCCCTGAGATAGTGTCCTATGTCATCATTAGTCAGAAATTAATGGCTGTGTCATTGCCTCTCTCTGAAGAGAAAAAAGCTATATCTCCATCTAGGTGGTCACTGAACAGAAATGGATTTCAGAAAAAGTATAGGAGAATAGAATAATGACAGTAAAACATACTAGATTTGGTTATCTCTGCTTACCTTGCTTTCAGTGTGTTTTGAAACAGTAACTACTTACTTTTCTATAAAACACATATTATAAAAGCACACAGCAGCTTTGAAGGTAATAGCAGTGTAATTTTACAAAACAGTATATGTAGCATCAGAAATTGAGATGCAACTGGAAGAGTGCTGGGAGAGACATCTAGCTGTGACCAATGAGGAGGAGACCTGATCTGTCTTATGTTTCTAGTTGCAGCTTATAATCAGGACAAACCATGCAGAAAAAGCTTGCTTTTCCCCACCAGGAAGAAAGATTGTCTTGTAGGACAGCCAGCATGAGCTATGTTCAGTCTGGGCAGAACCACTGCGTCTCTGTGGGTTATTGTACAATAAGGATTCTGGTTAGCCAGGAGTTAAGCACTATGCAGCAGTCAGCACTATGGAGCCTGGTACCCACACATCCTCCCTAGGATCACATTTGTATTGGTGATAGAGCTAGCTCCTACTTTCTTCCCTTTCCTGGACACTTCTCTAAACGTGCGAAGAAAGTACCTAAATTCACTTGGGAAACATGGTTTAGAGAAACTACACGTAGTTATTTCGGTGCTGTCATCACTTCCAATCCATCCTGTTATTTGTATAACACCCTAGTAGAGTTCATCTAAAGATATGGGATGGCAAAGTTCAACTCTCTCCTCTGCTGGAGAAAATTTAAATCTAAAACACACCTTTTGTGGTTTGTTTTTTGTTGGTTTTTTTTTGTTTATTTGTTTGTTTGTTTGGTTTTTTTTTTTTTTGTTTGTTTGTTTGTTTTTTTTTTTCTCCAGAAGCATCTCATATATACTGAGTTATATGGCCTACCAGTAGGGAAACCTTCATCCATTCTGTTGGAACACTACTACAGAGCAAAAAAATGCAGTGAAGAAGAAACTGATCTCAGCTTTAATATTTTTTTCCAGTGTATGTTTTGAGATCTGAGGAGTAGAGAGGTACTTCTGTGAGTGCTGCTATATTGGGAATTTTATTATATGCAGGTAGATGTTCATGGCAAAAAGGGTCAATAATAAGAATCTGTTTAACTCCCTCTCTAAAACATGTTGTACAAATACCCCAGTGATTCCTGCATTAAGACTGCTGGCTCAGGTAAAGCTGGAAAAACCCTTTTCAGAAAATTGAATATTTGTGCTCTGACTATTGGTACCTGTAAGCTGAACTTTTTCCACTGATTCTTCAGGTATTTATTTGTCCTGGGCTCAGCAGTAGCAGTCATTATTCTCCTTCTCAGTAGCTGGTACAGTGCTGTGCTTTTGACTTTAGGCCTGGGAACACCACTGACAACACCAATGGTTTTAGTTACTGCTTTGAAAGTTTTGGTTTAACCAAGGACTTTCTGAGTCTCATGCTCTGCCAGTGAGGAGAGAAAGCTGGGAGGAAGCAGAGACAGGACACCTGACTCAAACTGACCAAAGAGGTATTCCATACCATAGTACATCATGCCCAGTATGTAAAAACAGAGGGCAGAGACACAGAAGGGGCGGGGGGATGCACTGCTGGGTCAGGCTGGATATCGGTGGTGAGCAGTTGTATTCTCTTTGCTTGTCTTTCCCTTGTCATTATTATTATTGGTGGCAGCAGTAATGTTTTGTGTTATACCTTAGTTACTGGACTGTTCTTAACTCGACCTGTGGGAGTTGCATTCTTTCAATTTTCCTCTCCACCCCCACCGTGGGGCTGGGGGGAAGAAAGAGTGGGGAGTGAGTGAACAAACTGCCTGAGAGGCTTAAACCATGGCACTATTCAACTTACACCACCAGAAAATATGGACATGAAAATTTACCATTGTATATACAGCAAACAGCACAGCAAGGCACAGCCATATGTGAAAGTGCAGGAATGTCAGTATTTTCTGGGTATTGAGCAGATATTATATAAAAAATGATTCCTAGTACAGCTTCATTACCCCAGACCTAAGTAAATGTGGCTATTAAAGTTACGATCTTTAATAGTATATATCAATGTACAGAAAAGTTGTTGTCAAGCAGCTGGGAACATTAAAAGTGATGGAAAACATTTTGGCTGGGTTTTCCTAAGGCCTCTACTAGAAAATTTGTACAAAATATTATTAATTTACTATTGTTAAATCAACAGGTTCCAGCTAAGACTGTATTTGTCTCTGTTATGCCAAGGAATATACTTGAAAATAATAAAAATACTACCTCTTTAAAAGTTGAGCTCAGCTGAGAGAATCACTAAAGATTCAGGTTTTCCTGCCTTGAGGTGAAAGAGCTGAGGAAGTAAGTTCACTTGGCTTCTCTAACTGTTGTGAAACTCCTTGTCAGAATGGGATTTAAAAAAATAGAATTCTCAGTAAAAATGATCTTTTGGATTTGCATCTAATGCTCCTGGAATTTGAAAAATCATCTCTGTCAAGATGATTGTGCTCAAAGGGAATATTAATGCAACTTGCATCATCATGCACAGTTTCTTGTTTACTTTATTATCTTCCAAGAATCTTTTATCTGTGAACAAATATAAAGTTTGCTTGCCATCACTGAATAAGACATACAGCTACACAAGTAGATGAGAACATAAGAGAAGGCAGACTAGCTTTCAAATGGAGATGAGTGAAAAAAAATTCTGGTTGAAAGAGATAAAAAAAAATATAGCATTTGGGACACAATCTGGGAGTCCAGCAGGATACCCTGTTAATAGTAAAAGATATTCAATCAAATTAAAATACTTATGATTAGTATAGCTTTTAATTTCATTTATTTCCTTTTGTGGAAATATTACACTATGGTTGATGTACCTGGTTAAGCAAAAGGTAAGAACTTAAATTAGGATTGAGAAGCAATAAACTGCTTGTGTTTTGTAGGGCCACTACGCTGATTGCACCAGGCTGTGCCTCACTTGGCCAGCCCAATGTGAAAAAATGTGAGTTATACTAGCAAGCACTAGGAAGCTTATTGGTTTGAATAAAAGCTGTTGGCCTTTATAATTCAAAGTGTTATTTGGCTGATCTCTGGAGGCTTGGAGACTTTTCCACTCCCAAGTTTCAGTTGGACAATAGACCAGGGAGACCCCATCCATTCTCAAGTTGCTTGTGGCAACTGCTGAAGTGCTCCCCAGATGTTTATACCACCTCATCTACACCAGGTCTCTGACTGAAAGTTAGTGCAGCTGCATGGATTACCTGTGTTTTATCTGTGCAAACATGAGCGAGACTGAGGAATGTTTGGCTCTCACCACAGAGTGATGGTGCTGGGTGCCATAACATGAGAAATCCATACAAATCTAAGAGATTTGAGAGATGAGGAAAAGAGTGTTTATCTTCCTGCATGGCAGATAAACCTCCGTAGTTGTTTTCTGGTCAGTTTGCTTCTGCTCCTCAGCTTGTATTTTCTTCTTTAATTCCCTCACTGGATATCTATACATTTGAGCCTGATATCTGATGTGTATGCAAGGGAGAGCTCTGCTGCACCACAGACACCATAAATAAGTATCACACATCAGAGGTAAAGCTGGTGCAGTTCATAATGTTAGCACTAAGTGCTAATGCCCTTACCCTTTATCTTAATTACTGTTGCTTTTGATTAGAAATAAGCTATTCACTTTGGAATAAAAGAACTGACCCACGCCTCTTCCCCAGATTTGAATTATCCCCACAATTAAGTGCTCAGTATCTGTCTTGACACCTACAGAACCTTTATCACCATCATATCTGAGTGGCTGGCAGTGAACTGCAGCATTCATTCACCCACCCATTCCATAAATTTTTCATTTCAGATACTAAAGATGTCTTCTGTGATGCATTTCAGGACAGCATTTTATGTGCTTTACAAAAGACTGACAAATTTCTCTTATAACCCATCGTTGTCCTTTATACTCATTCTTAAGTCTTTCAAGAAGTTTTAGAAATTGATAATTTTGTGATACTGGGTTCTAAGCAACTTCTTTACATCCCCTTTTTACTATCCTAGCTTCCTAACTTTAGTACAGATACTGCTTGAATTTAGAGTAGAAGAGTCACAGCTACTGGAGGAAAAAGAAAGTTAGATATATTTGGAAACAAGTTTTTCTATTTTATGTGCTTAATGAAACATAAAATATATATTTATTTGTCTGTATATCTGTGCATGCGTAATATATTGAGACATCAGCTGGACTATCTGGTTTTGAAAGTTTAATCCAGAAGCGCCTTTACTTTGAATCTGAATTTCACTATCTGCTCCAGGTCTGCTATTAGTGTGCTGACTGTAATCTGAAGGCTTTTGGCCTGGCCTTTAGTCTTCCATATCCTATCTGTTTCCTGGTGCTGTTTCTGGAGCACCTCAACAATATCTTTAAATACATTCTTTAAGCAACAAGTTTCCCAAACTGCAACTGGCTTTATAGTAGGAAAAGATTAGGAAAAGATTGCAGTGGTCTGGGGTAATTGTCTTGTTAGACTGAGATAATGAGCTTTTGAGGCCCTCAAGGACCTTTCTAGTGAATTTAGCAACCATAAGCACTTTACCCTAGGAATTAAGGTTTGTTTGCGCTTCCTAATATTGAGAATCAGGATGCTAAAACTGTCTCACATCATACAGTTACAGAGGAGGTAGTGACAGTGATGCACACTGTAGGATTTTATTCAAACCTCTAAGCAGCTGGAAAATTGTAGGTTGTTGTGAATTCACAAAGTGGATTGTCTGAATCTAGTGGGTATGCAACAAGGAAAAAATAAGGTCATTTATACAACCTGGTTGACAACAGTATAAGCAAATCCCGAGAGCCATTTTGGGGGTTCAGATACTTAGAAGCAGACAAAGCAGCGCAAAGCAGTGATGACAGGAGCACTGATTTGGGATTGTACATAGTACATCCCAATCTGTTTGACTCCATTTTACAGCTTTACGTTTCTAGATGGCCTAATGAATTAGAAAACCTTAGGAAATGTTGTTTGCTTGTCATTTGACAAAGAGTAGATAACTGTCAATAAAATGACACAAATAAACCATGTTTACACATGGCCTCTTTATAATCCAAAAGAAGAATGCTTTCTGAGGTCAGAAGGCAGCCTTTATGGCTATTAACATCTTCTGAACAACTGAAGGCAAAAAGATTGGCCGTAAATGTATGATACAAATATGTGTTACTTTCACAGTTCCAGGCAATCCACCTTGCCTTTGGTCTGACTTGGCAGACTTAGTTTCATTTGTCACAAGTTTCATGAATGTATGAAGGTTTTTTTTTACCTGCAGAAATTAGCGTACATATACAGACGTGTGTGTGTGAACTGTGAAAATGATTTTGTACAGTAATTCCCTTGTTGTGATACACAATGTACAATAAAACACATAGTAAGGACCATAACATGTTTTTCATTGAAAGTAACAAAGGGATATATGAAAACTGCATGCTTACAGCTGCTTTTTTATGCTTCTCAAAATTAACTTCTCAAGAAAAGTAGGGTTTTTTTTTAGCGTGTTAATCACAGGTTTCTTTGTGATGTCTATATGAATTACAATATTAGTGATTTAAAATTATCTTTTAATAATGTGAAATTTATTTTTATGAGACCAGGCCAACATGATTTTATAGAGAATCTGAAAGAGATTTTGGGCCCTTTAAGCTTGCAGTAATTTTCTTTTTGTAGAACAAACAAAACCTAAGTAGAGAAAGTTGCAAAGCAACACAATTATAACAGTTTCAAACCACTTTGAATTTGGCAAGTAAAGACAGACAAAACAGCAAAGTATGCCAAAAAACAGAGTGTTCAAAACATGCTGAGTGAGCAAAGCATTTTCTTTACTGCAGCTGTTCCACTTACTTCTGGGACAAGAGGGCAAAGCAAGTCCAAATCGATCTATCAGAAAATCTTCCGGTTCACTAAAAGCTTCAATGAGAGGGAGCTTGTGCAGTCAAAAGCTGTTGTGTTATACTGTACTGTACTGTTCACGATTGGAAACTATCCAGTACAGATATGGACCTGGCAGCCTCATCCTGAAACTCTCTGCCAACAAGATGTCTTTGGGAGGCTGAAACAAACAAGAAACTAAATTCTTCACAGCTTGCCCTGATAAGAGGTTCTTGGGAATTGCTGAGTGTTAGATTGTTGCTCTAAACCCGTCAATTTCATGCTCTCTGTATTGCATATTTGTTCCAACTGGCTCCCTACCTAGGACTCCACTGCATCCTGCTGGGTTAAATGTGATGGACGGTCTATATGAAAACCAATCAGTTATTTTGGCAGGAGACTCAAAGAAGGTCAAGGCCACCTCTTTTCAAAACCTGTCTGGTGAGCCTTCAGCTGTCACAGATTAAATATCTTTGAGGCTCTTCTTCTGACTGGGCTATGTTTTCATTTTGTCATGAACACTCAGGAATCCAGCTAGAGATGCCATTTCAGTGCATTCATCATAATATTTATTAGATTGACAATGTCCAAATTTAGAAGAGGAAAATTGTTAAATACACCAATTGTATGGTGTGCTGCAATACCTAAGGTATGAAGAAAGACAATTCAATTTGATGTTCATGTGAAGTACTCTCAGTGGTAAAGCTCTGCTGGCACATAAAGGTGCTATTATGAAACACTGCTTCTGGAACTTACGTAATATATGGCTTCATGTAGGGATTGTGGTGAGAGTCAGTCTTACAGGACATTTAACATATTCCTTTAAAAGCAGACCAAATGAGACTTGAAGTTGAACGGTAATTTTATGAAATCAGGTTTATGCTTAATATGCAAAGAGATTTGCTTACTTTATTTAAAAAATATATTTTTCACCTTCTCCAAAATGTAAAGAAAAATTTGCTTAGAGGCCATAACAAGTTCCAGTCTCATAAGCACATGAACATTTTTTTCAAGTTTCATTAGTTCTAAAAGATTCATGTTTTAAACATGCATGTTTTGATCTAGGTGCTTAATATAAGAAAGTTATTTAATAACGTTTAATTACAAATACCCTTGTTTGTTGAGGTTTCCAGTTAATCATTTAATTGTCCCGGAAGTGGCACTACCCACATTACACTTGAAGGAAAAAGAGATTGAGAAGTAAATTTCAGTTCTGTATTCTACAAAGATTTTAACAACTGGTATATTCCATACCTTTGATGGATTTTAGTATTTCAAGGTTTCTGCAAAACCATTAATTCAGTCTTGTGACCAAAGTTTACATTAGGAAGTACAGGAAGATCTAGTTTAGTAGTTTTCTAGCATTTTGAGTGATGGAGAGTTTCCAGATGGTTCAGATGCTTAGAGCTGCCAAATTATTTTCATTTTTTTAATATGTCCATTTAAAACATGGAAAAATTGACCAAAGTTACTTCTGACGACTTAGTCTAACTTGCACCAGAGAAAACTGAACAAAAGCTGCTTAAAAGTCTGTCATGGTTTAAGCCCAGCAGCTAACTCAAAAACACTCAACCTCTCACTCACTCACCCTGTTTCCACTCGCTGCTCCCTGAGGGATGGGGAGGAGAATCAAAAGAATGTAACAACCATGGGAACAGCCCAGTAATTAACGTGTAACACAAAACTGCTTCTGCTACCACCAATAAAAATGATGCTAAGGGAAATAACAGGGGAAGAGAATATAAAACTAAAAGGGGAAAGGAAAAGAAAATGATAACCAGCAGTGATGCACAATACAATTGCTCACCACCCACCAAACGATACCCAGTCCTACCTGAGCAGCGATCCAGACCTTCCAGGTAAATCCCCTCAGTTTATATACTGGGCATGATGAGCCGTACTGTGGTATGGAATACCCTTTTGGTTCATTTGGGTCAGGTGTCCTGTCTCTGCTCCCTCCTGGCTTCCTGTGCTCCTCCTCACTGGCAGAGCTTGAGACTGAAAGTCCTTGATCGGAGTAAACATGACTTAGCAACAACCAAAATCAACAGTGTGTTATCAGCACTTTTCCCAAACTGAAAAAAAAAAACCAAACACTACACCAGCTACTAAGAAGGGGAAAAATAACTGCTACTGCTGAACCCAGGACAAAGTCAGATTTCAATAACAGGACAGAACAAACCTACTGCCATTGTATTAAAATGGTGCATACATTTTGCTAGAATTCTGCTGATCTTTTTCTTTTGAAGGAAGTGTGCCAGTGGCTATGCATGATCATTTGAAATATAGTATGTGAAGAATGATATATTTATTAACTGTTCTGTTGAACACCCTGAGAAATGCTCAGTCAGCATGATTTGTCACTACAACTACTAACTGGGAATGAACCTAATTTTGTCACTCATAAATTCAACGTTTTTAATACAATATTAATTGTGCTCATTGTATCAGGTCAGTATTGAGCCATATAGGCAACCATTCTTTATCAAGGATTTCAAACAATGAAACTAGGAAAATTATCTAATCTAACACCCTAATTTCATTTTGCCTTATTGAAGCATTTATCATTCAAAGAACTTCCAGACATTTCTAATTTACTAAAACTATTAAATAATGACAAAGGTAATGTAACAGCAGCATATGCAGGAAGAATGATAATAGGAATCAACCCACTGGTTTAATTAGGGAAATAGTATCAGCTTTGTTGTAGAGCTGATTAATTGAATTTTGCCTAGCTGATACCTGTATAAAAGAAGACACAGTTTATGCATGCTTATGGTAGTGTTTCATGGCAGACACATGAATCAAGATCTGAGAGCAGCTAAAATATATTTGGTCACCAGAAGAGCACGAGTGTCTTTCAGAATACTGCAGGCTTTTGTGGGAACAACATTAGGGGATGATTGCTGGTCAGATGACAAATCCATACAGATGGAAAGTAAGGAAAAACTGTATTAGATCCAGAGTGTCCTGGATCAAAGTCAGGTCTAGACTGAGTTGCCTAAACACAGGCCTCTGGTGTCACCCAAAGTACCTTTAGGTATTCTGCTTGGCTTCCAGCTGCTTCCCTGGATAGGCCTGGACCACCCATAGGCACCTGGTCATATGTGCCAGCCTTGTGAGCGTGCTTCAGAAGCCCTGGGGCACCTTGGGTGTGCAGACATTTATGTATTTAAATGAGCCCCAAAGAACACTCAGTCCTACAGTCTGTTTTCATCAGGACATTTGTATCAGTTCTAATTTTTAAATTCTTCTGTGTGACATGCATTAGGTGTTTGTGTTTGAGATTCAGAACCTCAGAGGAGAACAAACCCCAACTTTTTATACTTTTTATTCTCTTCTGTGCCTAAATCCCTTTAATCTTCTGTCACCAAGTTTGTTTGTTTTTTTTTTTTTTTATACTTAATATGGCTTACCAATGGTAATATACTGTTTCAGAAGAGCATGCACCTTTGTGTTCTGCAGTAACATATTCTTTTTCAAATTAATTCCTACTGTACCCTCTGCTTCTTAAGCCAGTGGAAATGAGACCTTTGATTTAGTGAATATAGAGAAATGAAAGAAAAGTAGTTTTCAAGACATTTCTGACCTGTTTTCCTATTCCTCAGTAAAAGGAGAAGCTCTATGATTTCAAGACTCAGTTCTGCACACACACAAAGATACTCTAAGGGAAGATGAAACCTGCTTTGAATAAGCACCTGAATTGAAACTCAAAATTTTGCTGAAGCTTCCCCATCATTAATCCTAATAGAATTAACAAGCAGCTTTGCTGGCTTTGAGTTATCCACACACAGAGAAGGGTATTCTCTTTATCTTAAATAGTGCTTGAGCTTCTTGCAAACAATTAACAAAGTTAAGACCAGTATCCATTAACAATCTGGGGTGCTTTTTTATTATTTTTTTGGGTGTTTTTTGGTTTTTTTTTTTTGTTGTTTTTTTTTTTTTTTTTTTTTTTGTTTTTTTTTATAATGCTTCTTAATACATGGTGTCTGTCTTCAGTTATTCACACGCAATTCCTGTTGAAGGCGAAAGGAATTGTTTGAATACCTTGGAACAAAATTGATTCCTAAGTTTCACTTATGTTTTAATGTCTTTTTTTTTTTTGCAAAAATATTAATTAATTTTAAGAAAACCATTGGAAGCACTATGTTGATTACAACCTGATTTTATCCATTTATTGGTTAAATAGCCATTCATGTATTTAGGTGAAGCTTCTGAAACTCTTCTTGGCTTGAGAGATTTGATGTTTGCTATACTACTAACATTCTGCTGAAAACTAGAATTTTTCTGAGTGGATATTTTGTCATCTCTGAACTTATTTTCATTCTCAACTGGAACAAAGATAATAATAAAACTGTGTGAGGAAAGAAAACTTTAAAATAGCCCATAAAGAAATATGTATGTACAATTTCATTTCAATCACAGATAAAACTAGCTCCAGTGATGTGGAATTTTGCAATAAATAACCTAGATATGTGTACATGTACTGTGATATAATGCTTATATTAGAACGCATATTCTTAAATTGAAATTAAATTAAATAAGGAAATAATTATGAAACATTGTTACTTAATTAGAGGTAAATTATTCTTGCTTTACTGAAGGAACCTCAGAAAGCTGAAGTAATTATATTATATATTCACCTTCATAAAGTAGAAGAAATGAAAAGCTCCTATGTAATTTCTGACTTGATCAAATAGAGGTAAGGCACACCCCTTAGATCATGATGCTTTTAAATTTCTTTTACTATTAGATGTGTTTCATTCTATCTATCAAAAGCCAGCTTTTTTGTTTCAGTTTTATTCTTTTGACAAAGTTTGTGTGTGAGCAGACAGTAACTAATTTTGTGGTAATTTTTAAGTTTTAAAGCAAGTTTTTGTTCTGCATTGCAATTAAAGAAAAGCCTTCTTCAATGCTTTTAGAAATCATTATAATGTTAAATAGACCGTCTCTGTTAGAATATTTGGCCTTTTAGAAGGATGTGTGGCTTGCTAATCTGAGATGGTCTGAGGTCTGTGGTTAGGCATTGCTACCTGTAATATTATAAAACAAGGAATGTTTTTTTCTCAGAGACAGGGAAATATACAGATAAAATGAAGCATAGCAAAAATCAAGCTAGGTTAGATATTTCAAGGATATTGAACAAATAACAAAAGAAACTCATTTGTTTCTTTTCCCAAAAGATTTCCACCATCCCACAATTGCTTATTTTTTTCTGTTGCCATTCCTACAGTAGTTTGCATGCAAACATGTCCTTTTTAAGTATAAGCTCTTCTATTAAGCAATTAGAATCCCATAATCTTTCCTTGTATGTCATTCCAAATCTTGCATAATTTCCACTGTATTACTTTGAAGTTTTTCTGAAGTTCAGATATAAGCCAGCTTATGTCTTTTAATGCCTCATACATTTAGAATTCTTTGAGTTTGGTTTCCTGGGGTCAGTATTATCAGGATATTCAAGCAAACATATTTAACACCAAATAGCAACTTGTAAATTTAGATCCCATACTGCTCTTAAATGGATGCTCCAGTTCTTGCCATGAAAGCATTTTGATGTTACTAGTGCAGTGTTTCAAATCTGTCCATGGGGAAGGGGGGTTCATTTCATTTAACTTTTTATAGTTATTGAGAGAAAACTGTGGTTTTAGGGTGTGATTCATCTCATATCTTCTAAGCATGGATTTTATCGTGGATAGGTACCCTAGGTTTCCTGTTTTGGTGTAAAGTGACAAAACAGGGAACCTCAGGTGACCAGCACAAAAGGAGGTGTTTCCCTTTTGATCCAGTCAATACTATCACAATTATTTGACCATATCCCAACAGAGTACATCCTGTTTTCCTATGAACTTCAAAAGTCTTGGAAAAGCAGGGGTAAGCCATCTGTTCAGCTGGCCAATTCACTACAAGTGTCACTTGATAAGAGCTGTGATGTATTGGTCCCTGCTGCCTACGGCTCACTGTGTGCTCAGAAAAAGCAGGGGCAGATTTAAAACATTCTTCATCTGGTCTATTTTAGAATCTAACTTGATATGGGATGAAAGCTGCCCTAAACTATAGAAAGAACCTGTAGTAGTTAGATCAGAAATAGAGGGCTTAAACTGCAGATCTAAACCCCAACTCACTGCCTATTAGACTCAGACTTTACTAGAGTTGAATAGCAGCAGAACATGTATTTCAAAGTATAACATGTTAAGTATGAGCCTATATCTTTTTCTATGCCTGCTCTTCTCAGGGGTAGAAACTGGAGGAACTTCAGGTTGAAATAAGGGATTAGAGTGATAAGCTCCAATAATTGTGAAAAAACGCTGCAAATCTTCAGACAGCCCTTACAACCCTAACAATTCTGTGGCTCTGTAGGGGAAAAATAAAAAAGGTACTTCGTGTTGCTTCTTGTTATTTTTTACTCAGGAGAAGTGGCAGAGGAGAGGGAGCAGTTATGGTGTGTCTTGCTTGAGGGAAATTTGAAGAACAATCTGCCCGATCCTTGTATGTCTCTCCTCAATGAGGCAGTTCAAGGCAGAGAAACTTGTAGTTCTTGCCCTTGAGTTTATCTGACTGCAAGCAACAGAGCTCTTCTCTTAGAGGAGCACTTAGGGGTGCTTGAGAAATTACAATGTAAGCGCAGGAGGAATGTGAGTGACATGAAGTTCAGAGAAAGGGGAAAAAAATTCTGATTGCTCAGCTTTAGGAATCACTTTATAAGCTTACCTTGAATTTTTTTGTTAATAAAACTTTGTTGGTTGATGCTTTATTTTTCTGGGTCTGGGCTTTTCAACACAAAGACTAGATATGTAAACATATTTATGCTACATAATCATAAGTAAGGTTATATTTCTTGATAAAACCTCTTGTTATTTACATGTTAGAAATTATTATTGCTTTATGTATTGGTTTTAAGATATGTTTCTGACTGATATAAGCAGCAGGGAAAAGATTTCAAAATTGTGTGAGTCCCAAAGCCTGGGGCTCTGCAATAGCAAGGAGTCTGCAGTTGTTGAAATGTTAACATTGTTTTGCGCAACTGTATAACAAAATATTCTATTTTGGCTTAGAGAAATAGTTTTCTCTGTATTGCTCACTACAACAACTAAGCAAAAACTACTTAGACATATGAAAGTTGAAAAAAATGGCAAGGTACAATATTTTCATTGAACTTATTCAAATATTTTTAAACAGGGCTCTTTGAACCCTCAGGCTCTGTGTGTAATAGCTAGAAAAACAAAACCCACTGTCAGTGGATTTGAATTCTCTACCCAAAGTTTCCTGCAGTCTTAGGAAGAAGAAAATATTCGGGATCTTCAATCTAAAACTCCTGATCTAGGCTCTTAAGTGATACATTCCCGAGTGATGGTATTTCTTTTTTTTTTTTTTTGATCCTCAACATTTAGCATACTAAATAGATCAGCATCATCATAATAGTCACTCTTCCACCAACATATCAAAGAACCAGTTCCTCGAGTATTATCTAGAGAAACAATATTTGCCCAAGTCACTACCTCCAAGTAGGACTATTCATCCCGTATCTCAGGAAGGAAAGAAATAATGTATGCTACCTCTTCAGCTCTGTGTTCAGACAGCAAAATCAAAGAAAGTGATTATTCCCTGTATTAGCTGTTAGACCCCATCTAGAGCACTGTGTCCAGTCTGGAGCTCCCCCATATGAGAAAGGTACTGATAAACTGGAGTGAGTGCAGGGAAGGGCCACCATGATGACAAAGGGAAATAGAAGAAATACTTCTCCATAAGGACAACTAAGCAGTGGAGCAAACTGTCTAGAGAGGCTATTCAGTCTCTTTCAACAACCCTGGAGGTTTTGCAGCCTGTGGTTACACTGTGGGTACAACCCTGACCAGTCTGTTCTGAACTTCTGAGCATGATGTTGGGCTAGAAGTATCCTGAGGGTCCTTCTATCCCAAATGACTTTGTGATCATATGATTCTATGTGACTGGATTACCTGAAACTTAATACAGCCTGTACTGAATTTATTAGTCAATAACAGTAATATAATCCTCTATATACTTAGGTTTTCCATACAGATTTGAAAGAGACTCACCCAGGCTAATTCAAGGCCTGTTCTGCTATTAAGAAATGAAAACTAGTGCTGACACAATGTTTTACAAAAGCTCATATAACAGAACTTGAAGAGTCTTACAGATTCACACCTACAGCTTATGTCTAGAGTCTAGATTATAGGTTTCATAAAAATATAATTTTCACCACAGCAGAATTGGATAGTTCATTCTAATGATTGCACTACAGCCAGCTGAAAGTTAAAGGCTGCGTATTTCAGCTGGCGACATATTTTTATCAGCTGAATCTCACTGTCATGTTCAGATGCTCTTTGTGCTTTGACCTCTGAAAAAAATAGCGCTTGGAGAAGGTGGATGACCAAACTTCTCTGGAGACAATTGCTGCAACAGATTCAAGATATTGTCTTATCATTGTAAGGTAAAATAGCATAATAATCTAGATTGGATTCTGAATCTTTTCAGTTATTTTTATTCTATTAGCTGGATACATATTAAGCAGGTCATATTCTAAGTTTCCTCCGTCTGGTACAATTAAGTATGTATTTCACTTATCCATGCCAACAAAATGGCTTATCCCTCAGGCACAATGATTCCTGAAGGAAAATGCTCATTTTTTTTCTTATTGTTGTTCCTTGAAGGTTATGCTATCAAACTATGTAACACTGTTTTCTCTAGGGAGCCTTACGTAAAAGATATCTTGACATTCTATTTAATTAACTTAGTCTCTAGCCACCTTATTTTATCCCTTTCTTCACTTTGCATACTCTTAGTTCCTCTCCTCATTGGGACATAATGCTTCTTGAGAGAAGCAGGGCTGAATTTTTATTATTACTTCATCTGGATGTTCTCTGCTGGGTGTCCTGAACTTTATTATATTTCAAGAAGTATTCTATGAGTACCTTCGGTTTTGTTGAAGAAATTAGGAGTTTATTATACATGTTTATATAAAAAAAAGTAAGCAAGAGTTTATAATGGAATTTGTTCAAGGCAGCTCTAGCACAGTTAAAGGAAGCTCAGTCTATAGTTTGCTTAACCTAAACATTTTCTAATAGAGTAATATCAACACCAGGATGTGCTAATGAATGCTTGTTTGTAGGCAGGCAAATATGCTATGGTACAGCAGGTACAGCCATCTTCCTCTTCATAAGCATCTTCCTCTTTTTTGTGCCTCCTGAAGCCTATGTAATCTCTCTCCCCATTAATTTTTTTGCCCTTATAAGATCATATTTTCTTGCTTTACTGTTCTAAGGACCACATTGCTAATGTAGCTGTTCTGTTCATTTGCTTTCTTCTAGTTTTTGAGACTTCACCCACTTTCTGCTATCCTGATCCTCCATGCCAGGCTCTTTTTTCCATCTTCTTGGGAAGATGGGACAATCTGACAACAGTATTTTTTAAATGTGTCTCAGTTTCTGTGTGTATACATGTGCATGCAGGTGTGTTTGGACAGAAGAGGTAAAGTAACTAATTATGAAGGAAGCTTCTCCAGCTGAACAAAGGACTTACTTATTTAAGTATATGTTAACGTTGTGGTTTAAGCCAGGTCAGCCATGTAATTTGTTCACTTACTCCCCCCTGTTTCTTCCCCCCAGCTCCTGGGGGCATAAGAAGGAGGAGAATTAAAAGAATTCAACTCCCACAAGTTGAGATAAGAGCAATCCAGTAACTAAGATATAACACAAACCCACTACTGCTACCCCTAATAATAATAATGACAAGAGAAATACAAGGGAAAAGAATACAATTGCTCACCACTGATACCCAGCCTTACCAAGCAGTGCACCCCCACCATTCTGCACTACCTGGCAGAGCATGAGACTCAGAAAGTCCTTGGTCAGACCAAAACATCACCAAGTAGTAACTAAAACACTGGTGTTATCAGTGCAGTTCTCAGGCCGAAAGTCAAAAACACAACGCTGCACCAGATACCAAGAAGGAGAAAAATGACTACTACTGCTGAATCCAGGACAGTTAAAATCTTACCAATTTCAGTAATAATTAATAAACATGTACATATGCACTTTACTGAATAAATATAATACTAAAAGCTAGACACAAATTGAAGCACATCATCAAGTAGGAAGGAAGGGAAAGGAAATGGCACATTATTTGCTTACCTTTTATGATTCTCCCCCATGCTGCTGCTGCTACCCACTAAAGGGAGTGACAGCAGCAGCAGTCACCTTCAGAACTATGAGAAGAGATAATAAATACAGTTTGACAAGCCAATAGTCTAAAGGTAACCAGAATCAGACCTGATCTGTCTCTGTTAAATGAGATAATTTAATGAGGTTGCTTTCAAGATGAGTTTTGACCATCACAACTCCAACTGGTGATGGCAATTTGGGAAAAGTCCAATGTAATTTTCAAACATGGTGATGTTTTTAAATTGTGATGCAGTGGAAAGAATCTTAACACTTTAGAGTCTAAAACTGGTAATCTGGCATCCAAGTGGTGCTGTAAATGCCTGGAAATAAACCTGGAGATCTTGATTTATAATGTCCAAGTGTGGAAATTGGCCTATGGGTTAATATTGTTTGTCAGGATGAGTTAATGAAAATGGCTCTCCTGGGTAGTAGTCAGTTCAGATTACCACAGACACCAGCTGGATACTCACTGCCTGTTGACTGAGGAAATGCTCACCACTTGCTCTCTTCAGGCATGCCTCTTAGCCTTTAAGATGACATTTTGGTGATTATAACAAAGAAACCAGGCCATACAACCATCTCAAAAGGTTAATATCAATAATTTCTAGAAGAAACATTTTTGCTGAAGGTAAAACTCAGAAAAGCCTGCTGTGTTTTTAGAGGGGTTGGTACTGGGCTTGGTTCTGCTGTATGTTTTCACTTGTGGAAGAGAGGGATGTGACTGGATTACCTGAAACTCAGGACATCTACAGAGGGCATAATGATTTGCAGTACAACAGCTAGCATTGAATATATATCTGAGATTGAGGCACTGATGCTGCTATGCTCAGCTTGGTGAGATGGGTTAAGGCCTCCCCAAACCCTTCCTCATAAATTTTTGGGGGATTAAAAAATGCTTGAATTGGCCAATAAATGCAGCCACATACATATCAGGAGGATTTTTGCCCTAACTCTCAGCCACAGTAAACAGAGGCTTTCTAGCACCAACAACTGAAGAACTAGCTCCTGCGTGGCAGAACTGGGATCTTGTGACTGCAACTGCCCCCCTTTTTGACAGAAGGAAGAATAGAGAGGTTAGGGAGTACTGTCCTGCCTGCCACAGAGATGGCAGGCATGCCGGGAAGGAGATATTGATGTTGCCACTTGTCCAAAATCAACCCTGCCAGACCCCTGGTCCAGCTGAATGTCCCTGCCAAGGAGCAGCTGTCTGCAGCACCTGAACTGTTGCTTTCTGTCTGCACCTTTATGAAGCAGACCTGATGACACTAGTGCAAAAACATGGCAAGAAGGTCAAAGTTTTAAGGCTATGTTAGCAGATAACAGTTATCTAAGCAATTTTGTCAGAGTTGTAAACTGTAAAATCATTCAAGGAAAACTTTAGTCGATGAAAATCAAGTGTAAATGGAATTTAGCGCTAGAAATAAGCTCATCTGCTGGGTTTCGAATGTGGTGAAGACATTTGACACTTTACAAAGGGCTCTGTCCTGCAACAGAACATCGATTATGTTCAATGCCTTTCTGTGTAGGGATGCATACACAATACAATTCAAAAGAAAGAGCCCACTTCAATATCTTTGCCACTTTAACACAAAGACTTCCAGGTTTAAAATGAGACCATTTTAGCATATATTTCTACTCCACAAGATTGGGTTTAATGAAAATGTTTTAATTCCAAAAGATTGTGGGTTTTTTTTTATTTATTTAAAGAATGAAATATTGAAACACATTGAAAAGAGCTAAATAAAATATTTCATTAAGTCAATCCAAGGGTTTTGTTCATTATCAGTAAACTGTAACTTTTAGGATACTGTAGTTTTGTAACAATATGGGCAAACCCC
Source organism: Forpus xanthops (assembly GCA_032466535.1). Lineage (NCBI taxonomy): Eukaryota > Metazoa > Chordata > Aves > Psittaciformes > Psittacidae > Forpus > Forpus xanthops. Next base: position 34,783 of record JASSUY010001624.1, read on the forward strand.
TAAAAAATAGGGCTGAGGAAATCCATTTAAACTATCTGTATAGTTACAGATATCAGAAGCGATACAAATTAGATATTGTTACATATCCTCTAGCAAAAAAAAAAAAAAAAAAAAAGAGATTGATTATAAACATTTATTTGAATGGAAGGAAAAAATCCATCTTCAAATTAAAATTGTCATGCAAGCAAGAAAAAGAATAATGCAACAAATGGCTCTTGCTAGCATGACCTAAACCAAGAGGATGGAAAATAAGAGCCCTTCAAAGAAAAGAATGAACCAGTCTTCTAAATTTGTCAAAAATATTCAAGAACAGACGTATATTTTAACTGGCTGATGAAAGAAAGTCTGATCTCTTTTTCTTTTTTTTCCCCATAAATTTTATCAATAGCATCTAGAGAATTAGTCTGGTTTCCCCTTCTTTTGTTTGTCTACATGAAAATGAACAAATAAAATAAAAACATTTGCATAACTAATTAAAACATAGTGAAGAAAATTAAATCTTTTTCAATTTTTTTTCTTAATCCCTGCTGCCTTCTTTATTCTACACATTTGTTTTGTAGAGCCCTATTCCACTGTGGATAAAAAAAACCCTGGGGGAACAGTGCAACCAGCAGTGAGAGAAGGTTATTAAATCAGTAAATGAAGAAAGAGCACAAAGAATAAGGACACCTTGCACACGGAATTCCCTGCCTCTAGAGAGGAAATGCAGCAGGGTTGTTTGGCTTAGGGGATATGCATATTGTAGAGCACATGCTCAAACATAAAAGGCAAGTGGCTTTAGTAATGAAAACTCCCACATAAAGAAAGTAAGAGGATCAAATGTCACGTGTACCCTCTAAGGAGCTTTCAAAGATGCCGGAGCTGCAACACGTGTAGCTGTCTTTGAACTAGTCATTTCAGGTCTGTATCCTTCAAGACGTAATAACTCTGAATAACAGTTCCGTTGTGACTGTTTCATTAGTTTCTAATAAAATGGGAGGAGGAGATGCTGGCAGGAGGAAGAATGACTGGCCAATGAAGTTAGGTGTAAAGTAACCAGACAAACATGGTTATTGAAGCTGTTACTTAAGTGGTACACAGGCAGCCTTTTGCTCATTCTTTCACTCTTTAAACTGAAATGATAATAGAGAAAAGCTGGAAGGAAAAAAAAAATAAAACAAAACAACCAAAAAAACCCACATAGAAATTATGTTGTCTCTCCTATCACCAGAGAAATTTGTAAAGTGACAGATGAGGCTGTGAAAGGAAAAGAGAGAAATGGTAAACATTTTATCCTTTTTGGTTTCTAATTGCTGTGAATTGTTTTTTCCTGCTTAGAAAAAAATTTCAAAGAATCAAGGATTTTGGCTAAAAAATGTTTTTATGTATTTCATTTGCTTCCTGCAAAACATAATACTGACAGAGACACCCCAATGTGAAAATTTTGAGGACCTGCACACTGGGGTTTTAGTTCTTTCTGTCATGAAATTGCCATGATGAAGTCTCCAGAAACAGTTCCCTGCAAACAGGAAAGGAGTAGTACACAGGCTGAGCATCTCATTCCTTTTTTGTTTGTTTGTTTTCAGAGATAACATTGTGGTTAGTTGTTCTGCCATATTCACAGAGAGAAAGAACTTAAAATTTAAGTCAGAAGACTGGGTATTTTTTATTTCCCAAAATAGGAATTATGAGTTTTTATAAGGGTATTAACTGAATACTGCTACAAAGAAAAGCAACCTGAAGCCATGAATGTGCCAACTACAGTCTTCAATAGAAATATTTACTTACCCTAATGTCATGTTTTAAGCCATAAATCACGCAGTTCACTCACTCACTCCCCCACTTTCTTCCCCCCCACTCCAAGGTGGGGGAATGGGGAGAAGAATCGAAAGAATGTAACTCCCATAGGTTGAGATAAGAACAGCTCAGTAACTAAGGTATAACATAAATCACTGCTGCTACCACCTACAATAATAATGACCAGGGAAATACAAGGGAAGAGGATGCAACTGCTCACCACCAGATGACTGAGCCATGAACTGCCCTCTTCCAGGTTCCTGCCCCCAGTTTTACATACTGGACATGACATACTGTGGTATGGAATACCTCTTTGGTCAGTTTGGGTCAGGTGTCCTGTCTCTGCTTCCTCCTGGCTTCCCCTCCTCCCTGGCAGAGCACGACAGAAAGTCTTTGGTCAAACCAAAGAATTCTAAACCATAACTATAAACACTGGTGTTATCAGCACTATTCCCAGACTGAAAGTCGAAAACACCAGCATTGCACCACCTACTACGAAGGGGAAAAATGACTGCTGCTGCTGAACTCATGATACCTTAAAGCAATGCCTGGAAGATAAAGATATTCTTCCTTGAAAGTTTCCCCATGGATGGTCACAAGAAACATGGAAATACATTATTCCAGGAGGAATTCATATAATTCTAAAGCACAGAAGGACCCTACGTTGATTTCCATGGCTTTTTCTGACACTCTGGGAACTGAAAGTGGTGCCAAAAGTCATCTCAGATGATTAAGGCAAAAGAGACTTCACCTTAAGAAAGAATGGGAGACTCCAGCTTAATGTAAGAAACAGTGAGGTGGAAATCCATTCAGTCACTGAGACAAACAGTAGATAATTTTAGTATAAAATCTAATGTAAACTATCTTTTCTTATTTTTTTAATGGTTGTTCCAATATTTAAATGCTATATTTTTAAGCAAGGTATTTATGCTATTGCCCTTAAACCTTCTTTTGCCATATTGATACCTAACTGCACAGAGAATGGGATATTCCTAGTAGTGAGGGTCTGTCCAGCTGCCCAGCTGAGACAGCCTAAGAAGAGCATAGCTCCCTACCATGCTGCTTTGGGTTATTCACAGTATCCTAGCAGATGAATGGGCTGATTAGCAATGGTGTAAACCAGCCTCCAGAAGGACACTTTGCTGCCAACATGTGCTGTCACAAGGGAAAAAGATCTCTGCCATCCCCTACTGCTGTGGTAATTAGTGACCCCAGTGCCTCTCTCCTCAGATCTACCTTAAAGTTTTGCAATATTCCACGTTTCCTCCTTTCTTTTGTAGAAATATTCTCTAAGCTGAAGTATTCTTCTTTCTCATTTGTATGTGCCCACTCAATTTTTCCCAAGATCTTCTTATCTTTTCTAGGTTTTATGCTTTGAATAAGAGTAGAGGGAAGATACACACGTCTTTCTAATGTTGGATTCTAATCCAGCATGTAGGAATATTCTATATTTTTACAGTTGGAAACACTTCAGTTATGACCATCCCATTGTAGCATGTTATTGCAAATGTGTTCATGGAGTTTACAGTAATGAGGATATTTTCATTTTTGGAGGCCAGTTCTAACAAAGTAACATATGTCTCACTGGTAACAGGAGGAAGTGAAAAACACTCTGACAGTTTGGGAAGGAAGCAGAGAAAAAAAAAAAAAGAAAACAAACATCAGTTTATGGTTAGGAAATTTAACAGAATATGGTGCCAATATGCTGCAAAAGAATAAGTTGTTGGAGCCTTTTGGGAAGGCCACAAGTGCCTATGCATTATGAGGAGAAAACTGCAAAGTTCCTTAAAGCCTTTTTTGATTCTGAAAAAAAAAACTGCTATGCATTTATCTGTGTTAACTTCTGGAGCAGTAACTAGATACAGTACTGGAAGTAAGTTAGGTCAGATTTTTCTGCCATTACTAACACTGTATAAGTCTGACTTTAAACAGCCTTTGGGCATTTAAGAAGTGACATTTGCTGGCTAAAAATCAATTCTCATCCAGATCTCCTTGGCTTATGTACTAGAATCTGTACTTTGATGCTCAGAGGAATTACTGAGAATTTAAATAGAGGAACAGGGAAAAAGGGACACTAGAAGAAGCTCAGAAGTCCAGTGGGGAAGCAGCTTCTTTTCCCCATTCACTAAATATTACTGGACTGTGAGAGAAATAATGAAGCCAAAGGAGACTTGAGAGAAAGCTTGTGGCTAAGCAATATAAGGTTCTGTCCATTGAGAGCCAATTTAGGTGAATCTTCAGTCTGAATCTTTGTGACATTGTGTTTACTGAATGCTGCTCTCCAATTGTCTGATAGGAAAGTAAAGCAAAGCCCATCTACTGCTGATGCTATGAGAGGGATGAGTACATCTGGCTCTTTCTATCACAGGAGGAAAGTGAAGAAGCAGAAGATGTCAGAGTTGAAATAGCACAACTGACCCCACACCTTATCAGGTACAGGTTCAAGGAGAGACCTGAACTGCATTTCCAGGAGTTTCTTATCACTAGACCAAGCTCTTCCTTCACCATGAGCCCAGATGACAGAAAATTTACAAATATAAAGATATACAAAGAAAGCAGAATTGGAGGAGATGCTGAAGTCTTCTGTCTCCTCTGCTATCAGGATTCAGAGGCTTCATGGCCAATATCAGTTTCCATTTAAAAAAGATAAAAAAATTCTTGAACTCACTTGCAATTTCATGTATCACAATCACCAGTGGAAGAAAATGTCATTGGTCTAATTCTTCATTCAGGCACAGTGAACATTAAAATGTAAGAAGGATGTTAGATATGAAATATGAAATATCATATATGATAATTCAGATATAACTATGTTCATATATTTTCATACAGATAAAATTACTTTGTCTGCACTTCCACTTTAAGAAATTACGGTGGACATTGTTCCTATGGTTACTTGGAGGTAGAATTTAGAGACAGCTGATTTCTATAAAAGGAGGAAAAAAAAATCACTGCAACTGGAATTTTCTGCTGTGTTAAAAGTCACTTTGCTCTACAATTTTTATTGGTTAAGAGAATGCTGAAGATTTTACGTCTAACCAGGCACAGTGTGACTAATTAAACATTTTAGATGAGTAACACAGTGTAATTAATTTTGTCAGCTTTTATCATTTTGCCTCTCCTCCCCCTAAAAGGCTTGAGATTTAGAATGTCAAAAAAAATCAAGAAGATTTTAGAACAGCAAAGGACAGAGTGAACTTAAATGTGGTCAGAAGAGAATGTCTAAAATTAAAATTCACTATGTGTTGCTGTCCGTAGTACTGTCTGATCCAGATCAGAGGTGCATTTGGAAATATTGGCCTATTATAAAACGCATTCACTGGTCGCATGCTTATAATAATCCATGTTACTTTTTTCTTTTATTTCCTTTTTGCCTTTCCATATATGAGCTAAAAGGAAATATGAAATAATTTATGTAGGGAAAGGAGTTGTTCTTTTGAAAACTTAAAATAAGCCAATCTTCAGCGCAATTCTAGTGGTTAAAACAAGGACAAGTTTAAAGGTTGTTTTACCTGGCTTAGAGTAAAATGTTTTGTCAGGCTGATATAACCTGTTTCAGTGAGCCAGGTCAGAAGCAGACTTCCTCATGTTTTCAAATTATTCAGCTCTCATTTACTTTGTCAAAAATAAATAAAAATGAAAATATCTTCCTTTTTTGACTAAAATCTGTTACTCTGCCCTCATGGCAGTTATGTTTCAAGGAAATTTACACTGATAAAACCCAACCTTTGTTATGTATTTTAGGTAAAAGTACCCCCAGAGTCAAGTTGGAGCGAATGTTTTCTTTTATATACTCTCTGCAGGGTCACAGATAAAAAAAATTTCTATGATCACAAAGTTTGGTTTTTATTACATGATATAAAGCACAGACTATTATTTATTTCTGCATCATATCTATAGCTTCTGTTGGAGCTGCAATTTATATTTTCAAAACACGTTCAGTTATGATTTGGAAGAAAACCCACTGGATGGGTTAAAAAAAAAATGTATCTTTTTAGATTCAGATTTGGTTTTCATATCACTATTCTTTTTTTTTGTAGATTTTCCATTCTATTTTCCACTCTGCTCTCTTTTTCAACCCCATTGGACTACTTTTTCATTCTCTATTTGCTTGCCTAGCAGGGGAAAACAACGAAGCAAAGCAAAGCAAAGCAAATCACTCCTCAATTGACTGAAAAGCCAAAATGTTAACATTCAAGACAAAATATCAAAACTGTGATATTTGAGTAGCTTTCAAAATTAAACGAAAGGTACTTTGGTTACTCTTATAGCTCTGAACTACTGATGATCTCAAAATTCATTTATTGGCCCAATGAGCAGACTGATTATTAGCTGAACAATTGTTCATTCCTGAGTATCCAAGTCTGACTGTTCTGAGAGTGAGGTGACTTCGTTTTGCTTCAGCTGGGGCTGCACAACTGATTTCCTCATACTGAGATGTTACTTCTGGTTCATCTGTGGGTTTACAGCGTCATTCAAAGCAGCCATCTGGGTGACATTTACTGTCAATATTGACCACGGGCACCCAGTAAATGTTTAAAACATGATGCACCAAATCTCATCTCTAACTCACACGTTCTCATAAAATTTGAGTTTCAGAGCACAGCAGCAATCATCAGTACAACAAAGCTTACTCCTCAGGCTCTGACAAGTTAAAAAGTCTAAGCAGAACCCACATGGCAACAAATTTATGCAAATGCACTAATTACAGCTCAAGAATTCAAGAAAATTCACTTGAACTCTCTTACAAATTTCCTGGGTCTTTTCTTTTGGTCTGAAGGAGTTGCAATTCTTTGTCTTTCAGAAAAATGCCTTGGGGCATGTGTGACAGCAAAATATTGTCTATTAAAGAACAGGCAGGATCACCTTTACTGTGAAGAACACTGAAGTAATTACTGGGACACATTCTGCTATCTTCCTTATATTTCCTTTGGACTATTCAGAAGGAAATTGCTACTGAAGATGAGCTGCAAGAACCACAGGTTACTAATAAGCAGATTCTGTCACTGGTACTTGCCTTAACTGATTCTCCCTTCTTATAAAAAAATAATGGGTTAACTCTATAAGTGGTGTAAACTGGAATAGTTCCATTATTTTCAGTAAAACGTATAGGTGTATATCAATTGCAGCTATGTCCCAAAGAGGAAAGTTAAAGAGTAAACTATCACGGAAGACAGCAGAGATAAATTCTCTGTTTCTGACTTAGGATCAGAGTTTTTCCAATAGAAAATTTTGAAGGAAACAGGAAAGGAATTCATTAAGATTTAAAATGTACCTTATGTATGGCATTTATTCTACAGCAGGAAAAATCTCACTTCCCATAGCCTTTCACTAACTACGACACTGGAAGGTAAAGGAAGAGCAGATCTGTCATAACTGTTAGGTACTCAGCAGAGTGGAAGAGTGGGAGGACTACCAAACTCCTTACAAATCCTGCCACTGAAGAACGGTAACAATATGTCATCATCCAAAATCACTTGTTTAGAAGCACACATCCTGCATTAAAATAACTTGAAAAAGGAACCTTGAAGGGACCAGGAAATGTTCAGCCGCTCAAATGAAAGCTCAACTTGAGTTTCTAGGTAAAAGCTGGCAGCTTTTTTTGTTGGATAATGTGGACCCTAGACAAACTGCTCTCTACCAGTTACTTCCATGAGAATCATGCTTTGTAAAGGTGATTTACTGGTTTTTACACACCTTCTGATAAACATGAAGGGAGAAAAAAGCAAACCCAAACCCTGACAGTGCTGAAAATGCTCCAAAGCCAAGACTAGCTATTGTACTTCTTCACCTGCTACCCATTATTATTTAATCTGTACATGGATAAAATGTCAGCTGAGCTGTCCAGAAACATCTGGATGTTATGATACCTAACAAATCTAATAGGCACAGCTAATGAGCCCAAAGAGGGGGAATGCATTATGTGGTTGCTGGTACAGCCTTCACCCAATGAATATAAATGGGCTTTCGTTGATCTTTTGTCCTACTAAAATGTAATCCAGTTTATTGAACTGGTGAATTGCATTAAACATTTTGACATTATTTCCTTATAAATCTAAAATGGTGTCCTTGTTCTGTTCTTTGTCTGCACAGAACACTAACCAAAAATAAACGATAAAATCCCACAGCAAAGAGGGATTCCAGACCACTGATGAATGTTGATTTAAATGGGAAATGTTTTTAAAGCTCAAAGAGAACACCATGTATGTGCAGAAAAGGGCTAGGGAATAGGTTGGAGGGATGCATTATAAAGGACATCTTTCATACTTAGAAGGACATGCTTTATAGGCTTGGAGCACAAGTAAATAAAGGTTTGTAAGTAGAACTCAGGAAAGGCTTATGTGTCTGAAGGATTGCTTACTTTTCACTAGCACAGTAGTTTATCACATATTTACAAGCCTCTCTTCACAAACTGCAGTCAGCATGGCTACAACGGTGGCTATTTTACAATCCATTCTAAAACAAAAAATAATTAATAAGCTGTCAGTTATGTACATTGTAATAGAAATATACCAAAATTGGGTTTTCATATTTATCATGATGTCTGCTTTTTCTGTGCAAGTGACTGAAAGGGTTGAAAACACAGTTGTACGTATGAGACAAAACATAAGCTTATTCTCACTAATTCTAATGTCTTCTTTATTCAGCTCACAAAGGACCCTATTTTGTTAAGTGCAGGATTAATTGTATTTGTGGTGTCATTACTGTTTATTGCATGTATGCTAATATAAATGCAAAATAAATGCTTTGACTATCTGGATTTATAATAACCATAGGCTATATCTAGATTTTTTTTTTCCTATTTTTTTTTAATTCAGAGCTTGTGAATTTAAAAATGTTGACATAAAACCTTTCAAATAATGATAAGCACTTAGAACATTTCAGAGGCAGATTTTATTCCACCTACTGTTTTTACTCTCATACTGACCTGTGACTCCCTTTCATTTTAAAAACACACACATATTTCCAGATGACAACAGCAAAATAGCCAAGGCAAAGGCACATTACAGAATTCTTGTCCAGCATATCTAAAGCAGACACATGCATCCCCAGGAATTAGCCTGCAAGGGGAGGAAATGTCCTCACAGCTCCTCTGAAAGAATAAGGAGGGAGCTCATCCCAAACACCTGAGTCCACCTAAGCCCTTTCACCTGTAAACTTGTTTCCATCAGTCTTCTGTGTATTTTCTTTTCCACAGTCATTCCTTCTACACCTTTGTACGATATACAGATAGCTGAATATCAAGGGTAATATTTTCCTTATTTCTTCACTTTACCATTCAGACCCTGTTTATGTGAGCCTCCCAGATATTGTCAGGGTGTGGTTAAGAGCAAGGTACAGCCAAAGATTTAGTGAGGGAATGATAGACAAAAAATTAATCCTTTAACCTTGAATAGGCTTATCCAAGACAGTTCTCAGGGATGAATGGAAAACATGGATTTGCTTCCAATACCAAAATGCTGACATTTTTTGATAGAAATAACTTTTAACCTTGCTGCTTTTTCTTGTCCAAGATATACTTTTTTTTTTACTTAAAAAATGGTCAGAAAAAAACATACAACTACATATTTGTTTGCTTTTGGGAGTTTCAGTTTTAGAAAAAAAACTCGTTTATTCTAAACCCCAGGTCCTTACAAAACAGTTTTGATGTAAAAAGTCCAAAGTACCTGATTCCAACATTATTGCAGTTTTCCATACAAATGTTAGTATGCATTGTAAAAATAATTTATTACACTTTCACCCCTATAAATACCAAATACACTTTTCCTAATATGCAGGCAGGATCACCGAAAGATGAACACAAACTTGGTAATTTGTATTATATTTGGTAATTTATTTTATACTTATATAAGTTTTCAGGCTATCTTAAGGACTATGAGAAAACCAGTTGTGCAAGTTACTGTATAGTAGCAGAAGAGATAGATCCATGCATCTAAGGGGGAACACAAACAAAAGTCACAGGAGGGGAGTGAGCAAGCAAATTGCTGAGGCAAGGAAAGCAGCATTGCTCAGAGGAGAAGCAGAAATTGCTGCCTGCTTTTAAGATAACCTGAGAAGAGGAATATGTCATAACTTGTTTTTGCAAATAGAAAAATAATTTATCTACTATTTTTATGAATCATCTATTTTGAAATCAATTAGACTTTGGATATGGTGATGGATGTTGGTGGTTCTGACATTACCATGTCTGCTATATAGCCAAAAAATTAAGGGTTTATAAAAAATTTTAAAAAAGAATGGATAACATATGAAAGGAAATTACATGAGAAATCTTTAATATCTCTCCAAATACTAGAATCCTTAAATCATCAACCCTTTGTTTAAGATTAGCTGTGAAAATTTAATATGGGAAGAAAACAAAGTCTCTTGGATTAAATAAATACCGCACTTCTAAAAGTTTTCACAAAAACTAAGAACAAGGAAAAAATTGTTTAAAAATCACCAATGAGCTTTTGCCTGTGTACAAAGGGGTCAATGCATTTATTCTGCATCTGTTTTTTTAAACCTTGCAAATGTAATATAAAGGTAAGATTAAATATTTTAAATTATTTTTCCTTAAATCTTTGTGAGTGTTAAAAATTCTCAAGTAGTTTGAATGAAAAGGGAGGTAGATATTTACTATGCCTGTCTTTGTAGCAATGTACTAGATAGATAAATGAAATTATTTTGGGCCCAGTGTTTAATATTGAATAATTTGGTAGATGGGAATACATTTTGCCCTCTGAAAATGTAGGAATCACAAATATGTCTCTGTTAGAGATGGCTTTGGAGCCAAAAAGAAATGACAGCAGAAGCAGCCATCTTCTGTCAACATCATCCTTCATGGATTCAAGAGGTCCCCAAATGAAGATCACATCTCGATAGTGACTACCATGGCTCAAAATGAAAAACAATAAATTCATATTCCAATATGTATTACAAAAACTGGTGATGGAAGACGAGAAAACCAACATGTATGAGTTCAACTCTGTACTGCCTTTATTAGATGAGCATTTCCCCTTTTTGGCATTGTAAATCATAACTAAGGGAGGCTTTTTCACCTGTCAGGATAATTCAAGTGAGAGAAAAGTTGTTCTCTTTATTTCACAGAACAGCAGAAGCTCAAATGAGTGGGATGTGACAGGAAAATCATGCCTTTTGGGTGCAAGTTGTGGGTTTTTTTTTAAGAACCAACCTTCACAAGTATTATTAAGAATAAGAATATTAAATTACCGCAGAGCAATGCTTTTAAAAACCTTTCTAAAATAATAACTAGCATCTATACTTATGTCTGGGTATTTTTTTTCTTCCTTTTCAGAATGATCTGTACAATATTGCAAATAGTACATATTTATTTTCTCTGCAGCTTTTTGCGGGTTGAAAATCAACTTTGGGATATCTCAAAGATGCAATGTCATCCTCAGATGTTTAAATTACAGTAATTACATCACCTTCTCATGGCTTGTTACTGTTTCGTCTTTTTTTCTCCCTTTAATTCTGCGTTGTTTACTTGGCACAGAATTTGCTCATAATACTAAAACCTACACCTTAAACACAGTAAAATGCATCACTTTTTCAGCCTTTCCCTGCTTGCCAATTGCCATGTGGGATGCAATACTCCTATTGATTTCTGCTGAGCAACATATGGATAATTCCTTCTATTTCCATTGCATTTGCTATTGTAATAACTACTGATAGTTCTGCCAGATAGTTGCCACTTGTCTTCTTTGCATGCCTAATATGACATGGTTGTTCTCTGCAGCATAGCTAATGAATGCTTAGATCAGATTTTAAATATATAAATTCACTCACATTATTTCAAGGGTTAATAGCATCATTTGAAAAGTTCTGTAGGTGCTAATTACAGCTGGCTTTCAGATTTTGATAATTCTTGCTTATACATTTATATACAATTCCCACTATGGTCATAACCTGCACAATCAACCAAATGATGCCAGGTACCCCAGATACCCTGGAATCTTCAACAGTTCACATGCGATAGTCCTTCCGACCACCATCATTGGAGGTGAAGGTCAGGGTGGATGCTGGAAGGGTTTTGGATGAACAGCTTTTAGCAGGGAGGTACAAACAACAAGGTGACTTCCGGGAGCCTGTGGAAGCTGCAGGTGAAACACAGCTGGCCTAACCTGGTCTACAGTTTATATGGGCCCACGTAATAATGAACCAACCTAGAAGAAGGTCACATTGAAAACATATTGGCTGGAAAATCAAACCCAGTGCAGCAAAGTCCAGAGCTGGCTGCAGGTGCCAATCTGCATATCCTTTGTATGTAGCCTGTGCTATTTCCAGCTGCTCCTGGAGAAACAAATGTATATGCTGCAACTGTTGAAAGGAGACTTCATGCAAAAATCACTGGACAGCGCACCTAGCATAAATAGGTGGTCGTGAGGCTGGCAAGCATACTGCGTGTAAAAAGGGGTCTGCTACTCGGAAGAGCAGATGCTACTGTTACAGACAGTGGTAGCAGGTAAACTGGGTTATCGTGATGGCAGTTAAGGCAACAGGTTCCAAGATCTGGTTTGCCTGTTTGGTTTGGCTATTAGATTGTGGGTGATGCAGGTTATAAAGACTACTTTGCACCCCCAGCAGGTCCAAAGGCTGACTCCAGGACTGGGAAGTGAGCTAGGTCCATCATTCTTTCCCTATGTAGCCCATGGTAGCCCATGGCAGTGAAATGCATGCTACAAAAACAAGTGTGTGTTTCTGAGGGGCTGAGGGCAGTCTCTTTATTGGAACAAAAATAGCCTCCATGGTAAACATATTCAATACCACAAACACTGCTTCACATCCCTGATACGCAGGCATGTCCACAATGAAATTCATTAAAATAATTTCCCATGGCTGCTCAGGAGCTGGTTAGGCTTAGGATAAACACTGCAGCCTTTGTGTCAGTCTCTTGGTCTGGGCATAGACACCACAAGCCTAAGCATAGCTTGTGACATCAGTGTAGACCAAATAAAACCAGAGGTTGGTATGATTCAATTCAGAGTCTTCAGACAACCTCCATGCCTGGCTGTCAGCATAATGCAACAGCACTGAGGTACCTGTGCCCCCGTGGCAGCCACATGGAAAAACCACTCTCCTCCTGCAGGTCCTGCAAAGTATCCTCTCTCCAAAACCATGTGGCCAAGGAATAAATGGCCATCTGAATATGCAAATAACTTTAAAAGTCATCTGTGGGTGCAGCAACAACAAAAAGTTTCAGAGAGAAAAAATTACAGGACTAATTTTAGGACAGGGTCAAAATGACAGAAAAGTACATGAGATTCACAGGCTCTACCAACAAATAGTTGCAAGATGCTGATGGGTGATACTTGGAAGTGGTAAAGGTTGACTGCCAGCCAGTTTTATTAGCTCTCATGAAAACTCACCAAGTGCATTCATAAGCATAGTATTTATGAGATATTTATGTCTGCTTTGCACAGATAGCCTGTAACCCTGGTGGGAACACCCTTTGCCTCAACCCTCCAAACCTCACTGTCCATGACTTTCAAAAGAAGCCTCAATAAATAAGCAAGATAATTCTCCCAAATAATGATAGTAAGCAAGATATTCTCCCAAAAAGCATGAATGAGAAGCATATACAATGCCAAGGAGAAAGAACTGCATCAAAGCTAGGAAGGCCTCTGCAGAAAGACCTTGGCAGATGCAACCAAGAAGAATGTTCTATGTGAAAGAGACAAAAAAAATCTTACTGCATGTTACAATGCTAACTGCTGTGCTTCTCCCCACGGGAAGAACTTGGCTAAGGCGACTCTTGGGGAGAGCACTATAAAACATGGACTTTGCAAAATGGACTCCATTCACAGATGAGAAGCATGCCAGCTGGTTATAATCCTCAGCTAAGCATTCATATGTTCTAACAACTAATATGAAATTAGTCTACTCAGACTATTTATCCAGAAGTAAATATCATATATATATTTTTTCCTATTTATGTCTTTATGCTTATGGAGAACACCCACCTCCATTGGAGAGAGGTTGCTTTTTAAAATTCTAATGACTATTTTTCTAACATTCATGATTTTGCATTACTTTTTCAGAGCTAAAACTTTTTTATAAGCTTTTTCTATTTTTCTTTCCCCGCTGCATTTTTCCCAGCTCCACTTGTACCACAGCAATTTCATGGACCAAAGCCTTCCACTGGGGTAACAATATATAACAATTTATATTGAGTTTCCATCATGTTGTACCAGTTGCCACATATGAATGAATTTAGGTTTGCAACATTCCTGTGAGGTAGGGACACATTGATTTTCCTTTATTATAGATTGGGAAACAAAGACTTTAAGCAACAAAGCCTCAGTCAATCACAGAGCCAAGAGCAGATCCCAGCTTTCACAAAACTGGACTTCTGTTAGCTATTGCAATGCAATTTTTCTACCTCCAAAATGCTGTTATTTTTGAGATAAAAAATTACGAGGGACAATAACATTAATATCTGATGGCCAGATGTATGCATAGACATGCTTTTAATGTGGTTTCTATAATTTGTGTATTTTGGAGAGCGCAATATTGATGGCAGACTTGATATGCAATCGTTTCACAGGAGATTGAGTGGAAATTTTGAAATATTTACCACTGGATTCTATTAACTAATTTTTGTGTGTGTGTGTGGTATTAAGTACCTCAACCATCGTCTTTTCAATGTGGCAATTATTTATGAACTTTTCCTTTCCATTCTTTGTTTTTTTTTCCCTGGAAAGGAAGCCTTGTAACCCTGAGCTACAGTTAAAAACACTGCTGAGTTCCCCACATCTCAAAGAACTAAAGACTGACAAATTGTTCCTAATAGTAGCCTTATTAGCCCCCTTTTTTTTGGCTGTGAAAAGGCTAGTTGCACCTACAGTGAAGTGTATAGCTCAAGTAAATTTTAAAGGAATTTTAATAAAATGTTTGAAAGTTAATTTCAGTCATTGAGACCCTGAAGTTCCAAAGTCATTGTATTTTTTCACTCAATAGCAATCACTTTGTGATTGCTTCATGACAATTCCCCCTGCAACCATTTTCAAGGAAGTATTACAAGATATAAGTGAAAAGTCAGAAGTATTTCTGTTAATTTTTTAAAATCCTTGGGTTTTGTTCTCTTATATAGCTTTTCTCCTAAGTATTAATTATATCCAGCCTAAAAATCAGCAGCTGAAAATAGTATAATTTAGTAGTATGTTTACATATGCCCTTATAGAGGTTAAGAGTTTTCTGAAATGCTGCACAGATATTGATTACATTTAAAGAGCTATTATTCAAACAAATCCTTGATATTAAAATGTTGTATGCAGAATGCTACAAAACCAAATCAGATTCAATCTAATCTCTGCATACAAGCCTGTATTGAACTTCTACATGAAATAAAACAGGGAAATAGAGGCAAAAGTGAGAACAACAGTTTGCATTTACCCACTGAGGAATTCGTGATCCTTGTAGCAATAAGTTCAGTGCTTTGACTACATGCAGCACCACCATGGGGACCGGCATGATGAGAAAAACAGGGGAAAACACAAAGCAGAAAATAAGAGGCTGAGGGAAACCAGTCAAATACACCCTGTTTCTCATTTATTCAAATAAGTAAACTACAGAACAGCAGATTTCTTTTATTACTTTCAATTATTAGTGTAGCAGCAAGAAAGAAGCAAAATGAAAGCTGCAGAATGTTTGACATGTAGATGTGCAATTAAATACACCTGTTTTGTACGAGGTTTTTTTTTTTTTTTTTTTTTTTCCAGAATTAAATAAACCATGCTAGAAATCTGTGGGCCAAAGTGCTGTGTTCAAACTATCACTCAAACAGGGCTCGAGTCCTGGGTTGTGATGGTTATATGTTGTCATCATAACATTACAACAAGAAGCATGGACCCCTGCAGCATATAGATAAGCTTCAGGTGTGGACAGAGCTACCCAGCCACAGTCTAAACCGCAGATGAGCTAGTGTCAATCCAGGCTTCTATTTAGAAGAAAATACAGCAGCAGATCTTCGACGTATAAAGAGCTCCTGCTATGTTATCACAGTCAAACTGATTTAATGGTATTAAATAAAATAAGTTCTCAGAATTGCCCTGGAAAAAGGTCCTGCGTAATAAGGCTTCTCTTTACAATACATCACACTAGTATGGGTGTAGCTGCTGAGCCTATTGGGAAATTAATGAGAAAATGGGTCACTGAGCTAAGTACTTGCTATAAGCAGATACTCATTAACAAGATAGTATTTCACACTATCCCATGTTTTATTATCATAAAACACTACTATGAACAGCTGCATTCTAAGAACATCATTAAGCCTGCAAAACCAATCTCTCCAAAGGCACAAAATGCCAGAACTAAATCTGCTTTTGCAACCTTAGTATAACCTCATCTTCACTGCCTCTGCTTATATTATTCTTCAGTTGCATGATCATGATTGGGATCATGACCATGTTTTGGTCTCCACCAGAGCTCTCCCCTTTTCAGAGAAGGGTTAACGCTTGACTCTTAACTTGATGTTCACTGTTATTCTGTCTTAGCATCCAGGATTTTTTTAGGGTTTCTGAGTCAATCTCACTCCTGACTCAGAATTCTTCTTTTCAGTTTGGCTGGGTTATGGTGTTCATCAATGTGCTATCTGCAGTCACTGACACCACTTTGCATAACTGTCAGCTGTTGATGGGAGTGATCAGATGTGGTTCAGGCTCCCTAGGAGCTTAGACCAAATTATCTGTCTCACAATGCTGCTGCACAGCCCTTGCTTTAAGGATCAGTGGCAATTCTTGAGAGGCAATGCCAAGCAATCTAATTTCCTGTCAACAGTGGCATCTTCTCCCTTTTTCTGCCTCCCTACTTATCAGAAATGGTTCTCCTCAGCAAATATCTTGCCTCCTTCAGTGAGGTGTGAAAAGGCAGCTCTAGAGTAAAAGGCAGAGGCAGGCCCCGTGCCACCAGCTCACAGAACAGCAGTGCTAACTGTTTCACTTCACTTTTCCAATGAAATGTGCCACCTCATCCTCACTCTCCCATGTTCTCCAAACAGCATATCCCTCCTTCTCTGCTTGAGGTCAACCTTTCACTTCCTTTATGCCTTCACATCTTCTCCATTCAAACGAAGGTTGGCTGCAAGTGTTTACATGCTTCACAGATAGGGTAGCAGCTTGCTAAAAATAATCCATAAAGTTCAAAGTGCAAGAGAAGAGAAAAGGAAGGGCAAATAAATGAACTTGTAGGGGAGATAATTTGCTGGCCACTATACAGGCACTGCTGAGTATCCCTTCATGTAATTTCTGTGTTGTGCTTGAAGAGGACTTTGAGGGGAGCAGGGTACCTTAGAAAGCCTTGACCTGGAAGGGGACACTGTGATCCCATTGCCAAATCCCCAGTTCTGCCTCCTGTGACAGCTATGGACAAAGTAGTTAAGCTTCTCCTCTGTTATAATTTCATTTCTTCTACCATTCTGCTACAGGTAACAGCTAGTAACTTCTGCCTCTATGCTTCTGATCCCAAAAGGGCTGGAGAGATGTCATGGCATATGAGACGCATGGAGGCAGTGGCTACCTGTGCAAAACTGGAGTCTGGAGCCTACTCTTCATGACGTAGAAACTTTCATATAAAACTAAAGATTTAACACAATTCTCCACTACAGCCTTTTCCTACTAAAGACTGACCTTTCTCTTCTGTGACTCGTTTCTTCAACTGCTTATTAACTTCTGCAACAGTTGAACAGGGAACTGTGATGATCAAGAAACCCTTTTTGTGTTTGTCTCAAAACAACTCAAAAAATAGAAGAAACTGACAGCTCATTATCACTTGGGCAAACAGCCCAGGGGCAAAGCAAGGGATCCTGCTCCACTAAGGTGAGGGATGCTTTCCCCTGCTGTCTGCTCTGAGAGACAGTGACTGACACTGCGGCGCCCATCAGAGCACAACGTGAACTGGGTCTGGGGGCTCTCCAGATACCCTGCGAATGAATATCGTATCTGGGAGGGTTATAAGAGAGCCTGACCCTATAAAAAGGAATCCATCCTGCAGCCATTTGGCCTGCATCCTTTCACCCTAGACCCGTGTTGTCCCTGACTACTAAGACTGATGCTGAAAATACAGGACTGCAACTCCTCATATGATTTACACAGTTGCTAATCTTATATGGAGGAACATGCACTGAACATCGACACAAGACCTGGAATATTTCATGTGATTCAAAGAAGGTTTTTTCTAGAATGAGAATGTGAAAAGCATTCACAGAATTCTATTGGAAATACTCAGTTTTATTGAAACTTCAAATTGAGGCACAAGAGTGATTTTAGCATGCCACAGTATTGGCACTAGAATTCTGGAGAAGCTGAATATAATTACTTGTTAATCTTTACCATATGTACTGTGAAATGGACATAAGGACCCTTAGGTCTCTGAAGGCTTAACTGATTTTTTTCCATTGACTTCATTAGATCTGGGTTTTCAATAAGGAGGTATCAAAGTTGGTTTATTTTTTTTATTTTCCTTTTCCCAAATTTGATAAACTAAAGTTTAATACAGCACAAATATCTGCTGTACAGTTTAAAAAGGATATTGCCATTTCCATTTCTTAATTTGGAAACTGTATGGTCTTTCCCTTGTGAACTGGTGTTTAGGGTTGTTGAGTAATAAATGTTTCATCTTGGCCCTAAGGAACACGTTCACACTGAGAAAACCTCAGATTTAAGTTTCACTAAACTCCAGAGTTAAAAAAAAAAAAAAAAAAGAATAGAAAAGTGGTAAAAGAAAAGTAGAAAAGGCTTCTGAATCTCTCTTTATAAAGTATGTATGGTTTTCAGGTGATAGATTAGAATTGACAGTCTTACAGGATACGAGTTTGTCACCTAGATTCCTTTCAGAAATGTGTATGAGTGAGTGATGTGAAATACACTCTGTGAGAGGAATTGAAGACTTCTCCTTTCCATTTGGGACTAATCTTTCAGTCTGGAAAAATAGTTTTCTAAAATGAAAAAGGATAGGTTTTCGGATTTAGGTTTATTTATAAAAAAGCTTTTTACATTCTGTAGGTTTACAGTGCTCTAAAGACACTTGCAGAAGCTGGCAGTGCTGCAAGTTTTGAGGAGATGTCTGAGTAACTTCAAAATACCTTGTTGTGCATTTGTATTAAATAACTTACAACACTGACTGCTGCATAAAAATATCCCCACTTTTTTTTTTTTTTTCCTTCATTGCTTTTAACAGAAAATTTTGCATTTGGAATTATCACCATATGGTGTGTAAAACATTAATGTATTCCACTGTCTACTTCTTATATTATCAAGTTATCCCTGTTGCATTCACAGTAATATTGGGCTTTTATGCAAGATGTAAGAAACATAAAACTGAAAATATCTTTCCAGTCAAATGAAGAGCTATGCTTGCAGTAGTTTAGCACTATCAAGTGGCAGTAGATAATCTGCTGCCACTTTGCCCTATCTTCAGTGAGACAAATTATGTATTATAATTTGTCTTTTAGTGTTTGCATGCACTTAAAATGTTAATCTGCCAGAGAGATAGCACAACTTATTTGAGAATGAAGCAAATTTCTGAATGGGCTTTTGAGTCACAATGCATTTGACTATGAATAACATGAAACAAGAACTACTAGCCATTACTCCTGGGGAGATAACTCCTAGTTACATGTGCACATGCTGGGTGAATTATGTTCATCTCCTACAAGAGTATGTGGCTTGTGGATTTCTAAAATTTTTAAGTTCTCAGTCTAGAAAACACCAATTCATCACGTAACCAGATCCTTGCTCTGTTGCTAGGCATGGAACTTCATCCAGTTACCCCAGTGCTAAACTCAGTAATTTAGATTTATGCTGAATTGCAAATAGAGTTTCTATAACTGCATCCATTCTTGATCCATTAAAAAAGAAGCCATCCTTTTTCCATGGGTGGTTTCATCCAATGGTTCATCATTTCCACTGCTAAAAGCATGTGCTTTTCTAATTTCTTAGCTATGTTTCTACAGTTTATTGCTCCCTCTTTTCCCCAATGTAAGTGTAATTATTTCTGATTTCTTGTAGTATAAATACAGAAAATTTGATCAATTTTGATATCTTGTACAGATCGCTAAATCCTAGTCTTACCATATTCAATAGGATTTACGAACCTAAACTTAGTTCACAGTGTCCTGTTCAATGCACGTATTGGTAAGAAGTCTGCCAGAAAATTATCATCCTATCTATTGAAAAAGAAAGATATCTACTCTTATTTTGTTTGTCCTTATCTGAATGAGTTCAGTATTAAAATAGTGTGCCATCTCAGGCCTAGAAAAACACATCAGATATTCCCAAAACAAAACACCATCTTAAAAGAAAAACAAAATTTTTAATTCTAAATTTTAAACCCACTTTCTGAGCACCAAAATTTGCAAAAAATATAAATGCATCCTGAATTAAAATTGAGGCACTATTATCAACCTTCAGCCTAAGTATTTCTTCTAATCTTTCCTCTTTCACAAAGCTCAGATCCTGAAATACACAAACTCCACTGGCAGTGGCCTGTGTTCTGTCATGGAAGCTTATGATTCAGTCAAAACTTGTTATTTTAGATAATGAGTACATTTGAATTTTTTTTTTGGGGGGGAAATTAAAAAAAAAAAAATACAAGAGCAGATACGGAAGTGATTTGCTGAGTTTATTTTTTGCTGTACATTTGGGAAAAAAAATGTGTTCTTCTGGGCAAAGCCTGTAGTTATGTGGTCAACAGGGAGCTTTCTTCTTGTAGCACATGATTTAACACTTTTTCAGTTACTCCAGGTATCCAAATGCAAAATCCAGCATTCAGAGGCATCACATGGAGTTTTGACATTTCCAGGGCACCCATGGTCTGAGATCTGGTGAATGGATTATAATGAGACAGAAAGATAGTATTTTTAATCCTGACAGATATAATCTAATGCAAATATTTCTTATTTCATAGAAAGCGGTATTCATACCTACCCACCAAAGAGACCAAAACTTGGTTAATAGAAGCAGCATTTCTTAGGAATTATTTTCATTTTCACTGAGAAAATGGAAAAATTGAATTTTCACAACATATTCAATTTGAAGAAGTCTTTAATGTCTTCTGAAATTTCAGACTTCTGGGTTGAACAAAGCAGGGATACCTTTCACTGTTTCAGAATTTGAAAACTATGTAGGGCAGTGCCCAACAGTAATGAATCTTTCTAAAATATAGGAGTGGGTTGCAGCTCCCTGCGGTCCTTGCCTTCCCTCTTTGTGAATTTAAAGGCATACAATATACAATGGCTCTTCAAGAAACAAAGCATTTCATAGAGGAGGTCATACTACTGTAAAGAGCTGTGGTATGGAGGACCTATCAACACAAAATGTTGCAATCTTTATAAAATGTTATAATACATTTTGGTCTTGTACTTTACTCTACTGGATTACTTATGTATTGGTTGCCTTAGCAGTCACAGCAGGATTTTATCTTCATTTGGGGGGGGGGGGGAGTACACAACACCAAAGCATTTTAATCTGTATTTTTATCTTCTGTTAGCAGTTAGCTGAACAGTCTCCTTGTAATAATACTCACAATTATCACAGCAATTTTGGGATAATGCCCTATAAAGAATAACAAGAAAACCAGCTGTGAATTGGAAAGCTGTTAAAATATGTAGACAAGTATATGATATCCTGTAACATTTGGTGACTGAACAGGCATCCTCTCTGGCCATATTTATGAAGTTTGGAAGCACACCATCCAAAAAATTGTTCTCACTAGATAGGGAGCTAGAGCTAGTATGTGTGTGAACAGAGGTGCTCAAAAAAGCTGTTTACCCCTTTCGCTGCTGTGATGAGGAAACTTTTCTGGGAAGTAAAACCCATAGTAGCTATTTCTGTGCAAAAGCTGGAACCAGTTATCTTGTCAATAGCTATGATAACCACTAATGAATTCATTCAAAATTTAACAGAAATTCTTTCCATCAGTCTGGCTGCTGTAGATGAAAAGAAGTATTACACAGTAAGACCTATTTTACTGTCTTCCACTCATTCAACTCTTAGCAAGCTTGTTCTTATGTCCACAGAAACAGTCTGAGATGAAATGGAGTGTGGCATTTCATGACACAGACTCAAGTTGACGAGGAGACTCAAATCCCAATTGAGACTCAAGTCCAAATTTATTACAACCAAGCCCTTTTTATCCCCATTTAGTACTTTCTCAACCTGCACATACATGCAATGTTCAACCTCATTGGCATCTGTAAAACTCTCCAGGTAAATAGTCCAATCACAATGCTGCAGACCCTTTCACATCCCCCACATCGTCAACTGAGACTCCTACCACACCTGCATCCTGGTCCGTCTTCCTAAAACTTGCTCTTCAACCTTCCCTGTCCTTCAACTCCCCAACTCATCACCCCAGGGCTTGTCAAAGCACCAAGGCCTCATAACTCATTCCCAAACTGTTCTTCATGCAAATATTATCGCCTTCACTCCCCACAGTGAGGGAATAATAATACAAAATTACAAATCAAAGTCTAAGTTCTGTTGCAAAACATAAGGGTTACATGAAAGGGAAGTCATAATTAGTATTCAGTACTATCAGTGTGTAAGAAATAGATGGAGATTTATATTAAGTGGTGAGATTAACTGGTGAAACTGAACCATGTGCCAAACCCAAAGCCTTTTATACTTCCTGGATTCTGTATAACCACGTCTGGCTCATCACTGATTTTGAGTCATTCTTTATGCAAAACCTTCTCTGGCACAAAATTTCTCCATTCCTAAACCTTGAATATGCAATATATCTAATGATAACAATTTTAGTTCTGACTACATTGAGTTAGCAACTCTAAGAACACAGAGAAAACCAGACTTCTCTTCAGAGAAGTGCCTTCAAATTATTTTATAACACATTACAATAAAACAACTTGTAAATACCAGAGGGTGGAGGGGCTGAGAGGCTGAAGGAAACACTAATAAAAACTTGCACATATATTGGTCAATAGTCTACACTGCTTCAAATTTCTGCATAAGCTTATGTATTTTTTAAATTATAAATATATGTACAGTGTTTTCAGTATCCTTCTAACTCTGTATTGTCAAGGGTAATTGATTTACAATAAGAAATATAGAGGAGACACAGACACTGATCAGAATCTTATGCATAATGTATCCATCTCTTTCATTTTGATTTCTCCTTTTGTACATAACAGTGTTTTTATAACACAAAGTGTTATTTATAATTTTCTGTTCGAAATATATATATGGAATGAAAGAAAACTCAAGATAAAAATCCTTTAAAGGAATAATTCCAGACAAAAAAAAAAACTGAAATATTTTGTTATTTTTATCTTACATGCTCATGATACAATTTATCATAAACAAGGCAACCAAGGATATTCAGTTCCAGGGGTGGCTATCTTTAAATCTTTAAATTCTCCAGATGGCAGATCTCTCTATCTTCCTTTCTTTCTCTGTATAAATATGTTGTGAATTAAAATATGAAAAAAAAGATGTTGTCTAAATAAAGAATTTGACTGTATTTACCAAGTATTAAAATCTATTGATGTCATGAAGAAAATAAATTAATGAATCTAGCCTGTAATGTTTCTTTGCTATTATTGTTAATGATTGCATTATCCTGGCACCTATGGAGTGATTGGTACTTCCCAAGCATATGGAACAAATATCCTGTCAGGAGACATGACAGATGAAAAATAGGAGAAAAAAAATTATACACTGGCAAGATATTGAACACGAAGTTTAAAAGAAATTGTCTTAACTTCTAAGCAGCTTTTTCTCATTCCCTTGGGCTTAACACCCTTTCATATAATTAAATACCCCCTGCTGTAATCAATTGTTACGTCTGATTCCTGTTTTAATCTCACCTACAAACTGAACTTTATCAATTAGAAAAAAATACTGGAGAGGACCCAGAGGTTGCAGAACTCAATAATTTTACAGCCATGAGGAAATAAAGAAGGAACGTTATCTGGTGAAGTGGTACTATGGTTTACCTAGTCAGGAACATTAGAAAAGCAAAGCTTCTTAGTAAAAATTGGGATACCCGTCTGATACAGAGCAGGCAGCTGGTAAAAAAGGGAAAGTAAACTCTGCAGATATTGGTTTGGAAAAATGTATTTAAGGAGTCGTGTTAGTGGAATGTCTCAAAGTGAAGCGGGTGTTCTGGGCCATTCAGTACTTAATTGACAACACTGCATAGTGGAGAACTCAGCTTTTAAAACTTGCAAATCATTCCACATCAGAATTGAATGATTTCTAGCATGGAAATTATGCTGGAAGGTCATTGAAGGCAGGATTTTAGAAAGGCAGGACTAGAAGTCAAAATAATTTTGACAAATTTGAGAAATGGCCTGGGAAAACAGATGTAATTCCATCAAGATAAATGTGAATATTTATACTAGGTAGGAACAATCATCTGTACAGAGAATGGGGAACATCTGCCTAGGATCTGGGATGTATAGTAGACAGAGTGAACAGACCTAAAAATATTTTCAAAAGCCCCACAAAACTAAAACCAACAAAGCAAAAGAGAATCAACCTATGAATATTACACTGATATGTATAAGTATCTATACAGTCAGATTTGAAATAAATCTCTTATTTGGATCTGATACAAATGCAGGGGGAGTAGTCTGCAAAACAAGATCCAGCTGGTGAAAAACAACAGCAAGAGTGATCAGAGGACTTAATAACAGGATTTCTAACAAAAATCTGAATCATAGAATCATAAAATAGTTAGGGTTGCAAAGGACCTTAAGATAAGCCAGTGTAAATCCCCCCTGACACGGGCAGGGACATCTCCCACTAAACCATGACACCCAAGGTTATGTCCAACTCAGCCTTGAACACCGCCAGCGATGGAGCATTCACAGATTCCCTCGGCAACACATTCCAGTGCCTCACCACCTTCACAATCAATAATTTCTTCCTCAGATCCAATCAAAACTTCCCCTGTTTAAGTTTGAACCCATTGCTCCTTGTCATCTCACTACAGTCC
Source organism: Forpus xanthops (assembly GCA_032466535.1). Classification (NCBI taxonomy): domain Eukaryota; kingdom Metazoa; phylum Chordata; class Aves; order Psittaciformes; family Psittacidae; genus Forpus; species Forpus xanthops. The sequence continues at coordinate 59,515 of JASSUY010001624.1, forward strand.
TTAATGAATAGTCCATCCCCAGCATTCCTATAGGCCCCCTTCAGATACTGGAAGGCTGCTATGAGGTCTCCATGCAGCCTTCTCTTCTCCAGGCTGAACAGCCTCAACTTTCTCATCTTGTCTCCATATGGGAGGTGCTCCAGTCCCTTGATCATCCTTGTGGCCCTCATGAGCTGAGTTTTCTAGTTTAAAGAAGTCTTGACAGCAGATTTTAAATACATGGAAAGTTGATTTCAAAGATTAGGATGATAAACTGTCTTGTAATAATCATATAGGCTTAATTTGCAAAATGATTAGGGATTAGGAAATGCATAATAGCAGGCAGAGTAGTTACTAGTAAAATTTTATCTGGAGAAGTTTGTGGGTTTTTTGTCATGGTGTTTGTTTTTTCATTTTCTTTTTTATTTTTTTCTCTTTGAAAGATGGCTAGAAGAAGTCAAATGACCTGTTAAAGTCTAGCAATATGTAGGCTGTTCTTGTCTTTCTGCAGAATAGCTGATCTTATTTCTAACCCTATTTTCTATTGTTCTATCTTCAGTCCGTCTAATCATGTATCCTATACTTCTGTATTATGATTGGTTTTAAAATGTATTGATGGTGACTGTTATTTTCCAGGTTGTGAAATCAAGACATTCCAGAGGGGCCAGAAGGGTAGAAGCAGAGCACAGCTCCGGCTTCTGCCCTGGTGGTAGGTGGAGAACAAAGGCAATGTGAGGAGAGAAAAACTGATCAGAAAAACGTAACATATCTGCAGATGGATTTGAAAGGAAGGAAACTTGAACACTTAGGAGTCCTAACTCTTTCTTTTCCTATGACTACATAAAAGACACACAAGATAATATATATGTGTGTGTGTGTGTGTATCTGTAGATTGATAGAAAAATGTGTGTGGCAGGTGGATGGCATACTTGTATGTTTGTTAAGGCATAGGAATAAAGAGCAACAGGATATTTATCAGGGGAAGACATGATTCCCAATTTCTTGTCTTTTTACATGAACCATTTGCTGGAAATCTACTGAATAAAAAGCTTAATGCTTGCCCTCATCTGAGTAGTCTATTCCAGCCTTTACTCACAAGTTCCAGGGAGAAGGTTTTGCTATTAAGGCTGCCACTGGAGTGGAATTTTTTGCTAAGAAGGGTTTTTCTCACTGAAAAATGAAAATCCAGAAATAAAACGCAAAACCAATCTGAAACGACTTAGTGCAAAATCTGAGTGACCATAAATTTATTGCTGTTCCAGGATTAGTGGTTTGGAGCTCTTCTGAGTCCGAGAGGGAGACAGAGACTGGAAGGACAGCAGACATGATATTGGTAATTTATGACGTTTCTGTGACAGATCAATTAGTTTTGAGTTCTTGTTTTCTGCTCTTCCACAGTTCTGCCCTGGCTGCAGCCCATGGCATACTCTGATGCTGCTGGTCTTTCTTGTTCTGTCATGTTCAGGAGACAGTGGAACAACAGTCCTTTTTGTACATAGAATGGACCATTGATTAGAGAAAACCCTTGAGCCTGATTTACTAAGTGACACTTGGTATCTATTTCCCCCAAAATTTGAGGATATCACGCTACCAAAAAAAAAAACCACAAACAACCCAAAACAACAAAAAAAGCCACAAAAAACAGCCCACAGAAAGGAAATAAATGAGCTTTTTGTTTTACTTGCATTTATCATCTTCTCACATTTTGTGCTTCTCTTAGGCTCTCTCTTCTTTATCTTTTAGTTTAATGATTTATCTTGTGCTTAATTAAACTCATTCAAATATCTTTACTGAAGCCCCAAACGACCCGAGGACTACTCCTTTTCTGACTTAAGCACATTGGAGCAGTCATATTGACTTCACTGATAAAGGATCAAATTTCTTAATACTTCAGAGCACTGGAGTTACACTTTGATCCATTTTGTGTTAATAATACATTAATTTTCTTTAGCAAATGGAAACTAAGACATCTAGATAGTGGTAAGAAGTCATCTGAAACTGAGTTCTTATATATAGAAAAGATGATAAAAAACATTGCACTGGTTGCATTGTAGCCATGACTGAAAGGATACAAAAAGAGTGGATTATTTATACAACAGAAACACCACATGCATATTTCTACTTCATTGCATTAACCAACCTGACAAAGAATTCACATTTTTCTAGCCTATTCATAAACTGAGAAAAGAAGGCTGAAAGACTAGGGGAAAAAGTAGGTAATATATATCTAAACATCATGAAACTAACTTTTCATTGTCTTATATTTTTACCACTTTTTTTAGAGTTGCAAAACATTCTAGTGTATTTGCAAAACTGCAGTTTGTACAATTGCATTTAGCAGTGAAAATAGATGAGGATATTTGAAAGTACAATCCAGAGATAGGTTTGATTGATATGACTCACTGAGGCCCTGCATTCAAAGGAACCTGCTGGGATTACCACTTATGTTATTTACTGAGAGGTAGTGGAGGTGAGGGCTCTAACCATGGTCAATATGCACCCCAGAACATGAAAGTCTGGAAAGTAATTGTCTACACTGAATCTAGTCACCCTGGACTCTTATGAGCATTAGAACTTTATTTCTCTAATAAGCGTTTAAGGCTAAGAAAGTTGGAAAAGGTAATTCAGAAGTGCTTCTGGAGTTATTCATCGTCCTTGACTATAAAAAAATTTCAGATGCCTACATGAAATAAGGCACTATTGAGAGCTCAAGTGCCTGGAAACAAGCTCCATGTCGCATCTCTTTCCCTGATTGCCCCAGGACAAGGCAAGGAAGCTGTGCACAGCTATGTTATTTTCTGCTGTTCTCCTGCCCTTCTTTCCTCTGCCCTTCCTTCCCCTGTCAGCCTCTGCACCTGGCCATGCTGGCTGGGTAGCAAACATTTTTATACTCAGTAAAAGATGCACATTTTGGTGCCAGCCTTCTACTCTTTCACTCTGGAGGTTGCATTCACAGCGCTATATTTCAGTGTCTTTTCTGCTCTGTGACCCACAAAGCCAGTAGAAACCACAGGCAGACTTAGGGGTTTCAGAACAATAAAAGGCTGCAGAACTTCACAGCACTGGGGAGTATACCTTTGATAGGAACTGGTGCTCAGAAAGCTTTCTACAAATAGGTACATTAGTACCCAGTGAGCTTTGGGCTGCTACTGGTGTGACTGTGGCAAATGCACAGGCACAGACACGGCTGATCTGACATGCATGTTCACACTCATTGAGAGAATGTTCGGCTTAGAGGTGTTCAGGCTTCCTACAACTGCTGCTGGTTTGTCTTATTTAAAAATAAGAACATAGTTGGTTGCATTAAGTACTAAAAGCATAAATAAATAGTAGAAGCATACAGCCATATCATACTGTAAAGCAAAGTCACTTTATTAAGAACATACTTTAGGAAAAAACAATGGCTGATTTACTAGATAATTAGGACAGGATGAGGCAAGGTACCTCCTGACTCCAGGAAAACTCACAACAACAAAAACCCAAGATTTCCTTCAGAAAGTAAATATTTTCAGTATCATAACTCATCTATGGGCTGAACAATACCACTAAATCTATTTCAGACTTGTGTTTCTGATACAACAAATCACATTTGTTCCCTTTTCTCACAGCTCTTTCTCTCTGCTTCTTGGACAGGAAACACATGGCCGACAATATTAATCTGACCTTCTTCTTGTCCTGGTGGATAAAATTTTTACCCTCCTTTTATTATCACTCTTCATATGCAACCACAATAAGTGTCAGGAACTGGCAAGCATCAAAACAACCTGTTCTCTTCCGGCTCTTGTGTACATTGGCCAACAGAAGAAAAGACATTTTACAGTAAGATATTTTACAGTCAGATATTTTTATACAATATTTTGTGAAATAACAAGTGATGCTGTTGCTCAATTCCAGAGTGAAACCAAAGACAAAGCAAGGAAAGTGGTTTTAAAGACCAGAAAAGAAGCAGTGCTGACTCAATGCCATACAGCAAGTCACATGCATCTTATCCATTTTGGACAGGTCTCCCAGAGTGTCAGCCACCCATTTCTCCTCAAAAGTTTAATCTCATTAGAACAGAATGTTCCTCACACTTCAAAGACTAGTTTTAAAATACCTTTTTTATTTAAAATAAGAGGATTTTGTAAATGTCATGTTGTATTTTACTTCAACAAAACCATGCCCCTCTTCTCCCTCCCCTTAAAACAAAACAAGCCATATTTTTTACATCAATTGCTTAGTCTTTTTTAAAGTAAGTGCTGAATTTGTTCTTCTATCATAACCTTATTCTACCATACTTTTAATCTAAGAGTACATGTAACAGTTTATATAGAGTTAATAAGTTATGTCTTTCAATAAATATTTAACCAGTTGTTAAAAATCCCAACAGACTGTTAGATTACTTACCATTTTAGTTTGTAACCTTAAAGTGGTGGTCTTATAGCTGCCTATAGCAAATATTGTGCATGCTCATATCTATCAGTCACATATTAATCTTTTGTCATGACTGCGTAGTTGTTCAGAAGTGTTACATGATATTTTATTGTTCCACTCTCTACCTATTGAGTTCCTGGGGTGAGTGAAGCAAGTCGAGTACCAGAGGCGGCTTCCTGGCCCCAGGAAGCCCACATTCTTGGTATCACCTCTCAGCAACCTTAGGATTTGTGCCACAAAGTTTTTCTAGTGAGAATTTTTTGTATGATGACTGGGACATAGAAAGTAAGGGCAGGGAAAAAAATGTAGTTCATGGCTTATTGTAGGGTTTTGCTGACAGTCTATTGACATTTCTCAGATATTCCCCCAGTGTAACTTTGCTTCCCACTTCCCACCTCTCACTTTATTCAGAGAGACTAAAAATAGAATAGGAAGTTACTTTGAGTCCTTCTTGTGCAACATTTGTGAATGTCAGGCTGTAAAGCCAGTTGGTTGAAGGGAATGGTAAACTCTCCAGGGCACAATGTCCTTGCAGCCACTGAAAAGGCTTCCTATAATAAGCCCTTACACCCATACCTCCCTTATTCTTTAGTAGATCAGTGATGTTGCATTGGATATTTTAAAAAGAATGAAAAAAAACCTGTCAAACATAAGAAAAATCAAGATCAGAAACAAATCCAAAAGCAAACATTCTCTCCATTTTGGGCTGATAAAGTAGGTTCCCTTGTATTTTCCTCAGATAAAGTTATAGATACTAAACCACTTGCACAATTCAAAACAACAGTTTCCATTATTCTGTAATAGACAGGTTGATGTGGTGCTGAGTCCTAAGCTTAAACATAGGCCTTTTCTTGAAAAATCTGACTACTGTTTCTCCCTTGTTCCCATCCAACCTTCCAAGGCCCCACTTTGCTATGTAAACTGCACCTGGGAAGTGCTTGTGATGTATGAGAGTCCTTGTTATGGAACAGAGGATCAGCTGGGTGGGGAGCTGAATGACTAGGTGACAAGTTGGAATAAAAGAGAAGGAATAAGGGCAAAAAAAAGATTGTACAACTTATCTGCAGGAATAACGGGAATAAAGGGAATAATTGGGATGAAGGACCATTGATCATGGGCTATCTACTATATGAAACTCATCAGGGAGGTCAAGTACTCCAGGAACATGGAGGCATCCCTAATGAAAACCAGAGGTTTTTTTCAAAACAAGGATCAGTTGAAAAATAACCAGTGGAGGTAAGACTTTGTTCCTTAAAGATCCTGTTGAAAATCTGTGTCTGGGTTTATTTTAAGAAGAGATTTGGGTATTTATCATTTTTCTTTTTTTTTTTGGTTTTTTTTTTTTTTTTTTTGTTGGTTTTTTTTTTTTTTTTTTCTCTGTAAGGCAAAGCTTCTTGTTTTGTCTTAAGGTAGCTATATTAACTTTGATGGTGTAAATTGAGAAAGGGTTCTTTGGCTGTCAAATTACCTTTCTGCAACATACCCAAGTCCCATGCACTTTTTTGACACATAGAATAACTAGAATGCAAAACTAGCCAGTCTTAGAAGTCCACAAATCTAGCAGTCTGTCACCAGAATATCTGCCAGTGCAGTAACTCGATTACTGATGAATGTCTGTGCCCATGGCTAAAACCAGGAGTTAAAAGCAATTCTTACTGAACCCAGGGAATTTGAAAGCACATAGGGTCCTGCAATTGACTCCATTCACAGTCAGACAGTATTCAGCCAGGAGAGGAAACATGGCTGTCCTAACAGCTTATTCCATCCATGTCATACTAGTGAAACACATACCATCTAGAGGTAAGGCAGTAAATGAAGCTTGACTCCAGGTCTTTTTTTTTAATTTCCCACTCTCTTTTCTGTACATATATTTGCAACAAATGTGGATTATGAAAAACAGTACTAATAAATTTATATTGATAAATTAATTCAGCAGTTCATGATGAAATTGCTAACCTTTTGCAATTAATTTGTTAAACATGTCATAAAACATTGTCATGTTTAAACAGTCTTAATTTGAGCACAAAATATTCAGGGATGTAGCAAGTTCCTAAATTGACATAAACCGAGGAACAGATTAGTATATCAATGGAATACATGAATTCTAATATGAGTTAAAATTAAATGTAGATGAGCTAAAAACTGTTAATAAGGCATTCCGAGACACAAGGAAGGAAAACTATGCCAAAGAAATCTTGATCCAGTAACAGTCCTTCAGATTTGTAATCCAGCACTTTGTAAATAATCATAGAAGACAAATAAAATAGAACTGCGACTTTCTGTAAATGAGAATACAGTAGATGAGACAATGTCATGTAGAAAGGTCATTATGACTCAATCATAGAATCATAGAATAGTTAGGGTTGGAAAGGACCTTAAGATCATCTAGTTTAACCCCCCCTGACATGGGCAGGGTCACCTCACACTAAACAATGCCCATATATTTTGGGGTTCTGATATTTGGAAGCATAGATACAGACACAGGATCATTATCCTCTGATCACATCTCACATTCACCTCTAATATCACCTAATTGACATCTGACACGACTTTGGTTTCATACTTTTTATGTCACTTCTGTCTGTAAGTCTATCAGCAATCACGCCCAAAAGACTACCAGAATTCTCAGTGGTTCCTCTGCCAAAACTCTTGTTCATGATCCAATTTAATTTCAACTGCATTGCTGTAGCTCCCAATCTACTTGTAGCTACCTAGAAGACAACATGTATTACTCCATCCCTACATAGAAATAACAATGTTTCTCCTCCAACTTCATTAATTTCATGTATGCTTTTGGAAGTAATTTTCATGTTACATTTATTATTGTGAGATATCAAGTCTGTGAAACTCAATCTGCTTCAGCAGAACAGTCTCTTAAAACCCTCTCTCTAGCCAACTCCCTCCTTTTTGCTGCTCCAGGGCTGTCTGGAGATCTGCTGCTGATGTTTTACATGACATTTATAATTCCCTGCTCCTTCAGGCTTGACCATGAAGTGATTTCTCCAGGTTATTTCCTTTACCTTTACTTCCTTATTCTCCTTCCTTGGCACTGGAAAAGAAAAAGTTAGTTTGGTGCCATGCTACTGTGTGTGCATGAAGGCATAAATAGGCTTTTGTTGTGGCTAAGAAAGCTGTTATTCAAAACAGATATGGCTGATGGAAGAAATGGATTCAAGGGCAAGAGAGAAATGGACAAGGCCCAGTTTTTAAATGCATAGAAAATAACTGCAATATTTTTTCTCCACCTTTGAAACCAAAAAGTTCTGGCTTCAGAACACTGGATGCCAGGATAAAGCAGTGCCTGTGTATGTTGCTACCCGCCATCTCTCTATAGCACAGCATTTTTGCACAGTTTGGCAAATGATGACTCAGATGGCTGAGTATGTATCTCATTTAAGGATCATACATGTAGAGGCATTTTATTGTCACTTGGAGGCTACTTATGAACTGATAGTAGCAATATCTGGAGTCTACTTCTTAAAAAATCTAGTTGCTAGGTATCTGGAAGAGGATTCTGTCCTCTGTCTAGTCTCCACTTTCACCTGTCATGGACAAAATGAGGAACTTACTTACATATTCTGTACAAAGTCTCACACCTTAGATTTTCTTCTCCTTTATACTTGGAAATCACAGGCTTTTTTCCATCTCTTTTCTGCATTTCAGAATCTTTCTTCCCTCCTCGTTAATCATTTGGATTCTCCATAGTATTTTTTCTGTTTCTTGTTGTGTTCTAATGTTTAAATCTGGCACGTTATGACTAAATGTTTGCGAACTTGGGCTTATTTTGTTCATTTTGCAGAAGAATTTTAAATCTTTTCTGTCTCTGATTGTTGTGGTTTAACTCTGATAGGCAGATCAGCCCCACACAGCCTGTGGCTTGCTCCTCTCCAGTAGGATGGAGAGGAGAATCAAAAGAGTAAAAGTGAGAAAATTTGTGTGTTGAGAATAATGCAGTTTAATAGGTAAAGCAAAAGCTGTGTAAGCAAACAAAGCAAAATTAGTAATTAATTTATTATTTCTCATCAACAGGCAGGTGTTCAGTTATTTCTAGGACAGCAAGACACCATCATTCCTAACGGTTACATGAGAAGGCAAATACCATAACTCCAAATGTCCCACTTCTTCCTTCTTTCCCTCATATTTTACTACTGAGCATGACATCATATGCTGTGGGATATTCTTATAGTCAACTGGTGTCAGCTGTCCTAGCTGTGTCCCCTCCCAGGTTCTTGTGCAGCCCCCACCTGATCTGGTGGGGCAGCCTTTGAAATAGAAAAGGTTTTGACTCTGTGTTAAGCACTATTCAACAGAAGCTAGAACAGCCCTGTGTTATCAACACTGGGTTTGGTCACAAATCCACAAAATAAGACCATACAAATCACCAGGAAGATAACTAAACCAGCCAAAACCAGTCCACTGATGCAACCTCCTTTGAAGTCTTACAGGTACTATCAAAAAAGCCATTTGGCTACTGTTGAGAAGACAGTATGTCTCACCTATGAACATCCCAGATGATGATGGACAGAGAAACACAGCTCCTCTGTCCTCTGAGCAGTTATAGATCCATCAACAATGGAGGGACCACTCTGCACCCTGCCCTGACTTCAAGGCCTAAGTTTTGAGGAATGTAGAATGTGGTGATGGAGTTTGTTATGGTAAAAAAAAAGAGGGTAAAAGCCAAGGTTCCTGCTTACTTGATTAGGACTTTAAAATTTTATGTTACTCCCAGTATGAATGAATGCAGTAAGGAGTAGTTTCTGGGTAGAGAAGTACTTCAGAACTCAATCTCTTCTGGGAAGGGTGGTTCTCAGATTCAATTTGATCTGGTTTGATTTGATCTGATTTGTTTTCATTCCATTATGTAAAATATCTGAGCATCTGGAAACATACACTTCATTTGTCAAATGAAACTGGGCTCGCTCAGTGTGACAGGATTACATTGAGTGATGTAGTTTATATGTCCACAGTAGAAACATTGGTTTCAAATTGCAGATGCTGAGGCAAAACTATAAGCAGGGAAAAGTATTGAAAAACAATGAACTGGTTGTAAATCCTTAGGACAATAGCATTGGACAACTGAATTGACGACCTGGAAAATAGGTCCAAATTAAGGAACATTAGGCTATAAGAATATTGGAGGCACAGCAACAAAAGAAAAAATATTTTATGTTGCATCATAAAAAATAAGGAGACTGGTTCATTTTGAACTCTCTAGATGGTGCAGTAGTGTGCTGTAATTGTGAGAAACCTAATTATGTAATAGCTTGCCAATGCTTCCTAAATGTGTGTCTGCTGGAACAAAGCATCATGTTTCTAAACTGCCACATAAATTTGAGTCTAATTTTCAGGGTTCAATAAGTTTATTGAGATTGCAGTTTTTCTCTGTCAATGTCAGAAATGTGTGAAAGCAGTTATGATAATTGAAAGAGGAATGAAAATATATGACCCTAGAAGGGGCATTGCTGTATCCTGCCAACCTGGGAGTCTATGATGGCAGAGTAATGGATGCTGAAATCTTCTGTGTCACATACAAATGTCATTGCATTTCTGGGAAAGGTACAGTGTAGGAAACCAAATGGAAGAGCCCTGCTATATAGTACATAGTAAACTACCCCAAAATTGGCTCACCTATCTTATGTTGACATTGTTCCAATTTTACCATAATCTCAGCAAGACATCTTGTTTTGGCCCACTGGGATCTTGCCCAGTCCATCAGTTGTGTACACCTTGCTAGTACTCTCATACTTTGATGACTTATTGTGCATTATTCTACACAATACTTTGAGCTTTCTCCTGGTGTTGGTTTGTTCTGCATTTTTTTTCTTAAGTATTACCTTTGTCATCTTTCATTATCATGTGAGATGGTAATGGCTGGCAGCTCTGGAGCATAACAATTGTTGTTCCAACTGTTCCATAGAAAATAACAGCTGGACTTCTCTAAGGGTGTAATGTAGGGTGGTTTGATTTACAAATTTACATTTGTTAATATTGGAAGTTTCCTTGCTTTTCTCTATGAATGTATTCATAGCAACAAAATGTTTTGGAAGTTGAAAATAGAATAATTGCTAATACATGAAATACTGTCACATGGACAGTTCATCTATATTTCTCTGTATTTGATGTGATACAAGGTTTAGACAGAGGAATTTTTGGTAGAGTTGCTGTGATTTTCTGGCCCATAAAATACGTTTTTCAAAATATTAGCAGAGCTAGTTATGCTCTGTGACTGTTTTCTTACATTATAAAAGTGAAAGCTTACATCAGAGAATAAATTGACGCCTCATGGTTTAATGAAGTTAAACAGGCTATGTGGAAAAACGTGGTAAAGCTAGTACTGTTTTCTACATTTTTCTGGTATATACGATTCATTAGAAGAATAGGATACTGTACTCCTTAGAAAAATAACAAAATAATGTCATTGGTGCAAAAAAGAGCTGTTGATGGTGAAATAGTATACAGCTGCAGTAATAGTAGCAGAGTCAGTGATGCAAGTGTGCAATAAAGCCCAATCACTGATATGACAAAGCTTGCTTTTCATATCCAGGCTTATATCATATGAAAGATGAAGGGGAAAGAATGGAAGCCAAACTGAGGCAGAGTACTGACATAAAAAGAAAGCTCCCTGTATTAAACTTGTAACTGGATATAGTATTCTGCACAAATCAGGCCCATTTGGTAGGTTACCAGTGCTTATCCTGATAGACAGTTTCACTCTGAAACTCCTGCAATGAGGATTAGTGATTTTCTTCACAGAGACAATTAACAAATACCAGAATGTACACCCTGCTGCTGATACTGAGGTTTGGGGACATATTGCTGAAGCAGCCCTCACAAAGGCTGAGCATCTGGAGTTTGAATCTGTTCTTTAGAAGGAAGTTTCTTTCCCAGTTCTAAGCAATACTGATGTCAGCCTGAACACAAGCAGAGTAAAATCAGTGTTTCAATACAAATTAAATACGGGAAATAATTATATGAAAGATGTGGAAAAGGAGAAACTAAGAAAAGTGCTGATTTTAAACTTGACTTAGTCAAGAGAAAAAAAAAAACTTTTTTTTTTTAAGAACAGAATGAGAATGAGATTTTTCTACAGGGATGCAGAGATGTAATACAGCCTGGTAACACCAGATTTACCCTGGTGGCCTATTTACAGGGAATGCATATTCAACCTTTCTGCTAAAAAGTGATCTGTTCCATGAAAAAAACAGTTCAAAGAAGTTTGGGAGAGGAGAATATCATAGAAGGATGAAGTCTGGCATTGGCGAAGTGGTAGAAAAGGAAAGAAATCTGAAAGATTACTCATCTTTTCTATGTTGAACCTCAAAGAAATCTGCAACCTGAACACAACACCAGGATGATGTTGATGAGGAAGTACAGGGTACCACAAAAAAACATTCAAAGTCAGATGGGTCTTGTGTAAAACTCAGAGAGCAGTGTTCTGCTGTTCTGCTATTAAAAATCTCATTTTAGGAGGTGGACTCCCTCATGGGCTGAGCTGTGGATGACTAAGGTTCTCAAATAATAGAGGAATTCTCCACTAATCCCAACCTACCTTCTGACACAAAGAAAAGAGCAGTATTGCTCTCCTTAAATGGGGCTCTGAAAACCTCCAGAGGATCTCCCATCTACAGAAGCAGCAGGCTGCCTACAGGAGCTTTGCTTATAATGTGATATCCTCCCTCCTTCCTTGGCTTGTGGTCTTTGAAGCTTTCCTCCTCTCTGACTCTCTTCTCCAATATTTAATACACCTTAAATCCCTCTGTAAGCATAATGTAAAAGATCTGAATCCTTTTTGCCTTCCTGACTCTTTCATGCTCACACCAATGGTCAAGGTGTCCTCTTTCATCAGTAATTCCTCTTCTTCTCTTACAGACCTGAGCAGAAGAGCAGTAATCCCTGCTGCAGAGTAGCCCCACAGACACGGCCTGGAGCTTATGGTCACTAGTAAGCTTTCACCCCATCACTAACAGGAACTAATATGCTGTTGGGATGATGCTGGGAAGGCAGGGCAAGATCAGAGGTGTTATAAAGCTATCTATCAGCATTCAGATCACTGTCGGCTTGCTTCTGATCCAGTCCAGGATGAAGTGCAGCCTTCCAAAATATGTTTCAGGAACTAGTCACAGGTACTGATTGAAAAAAAAAATGTTGACAAAAGCAAGCAAAAATAACATGAGAGAAAAGAAAGAAAGAATCTGACTGGTCACAGACTGAATATATTATCAAAGCTAGCCTTGCCCTCCCTGGCTCAGATATGGACAGGCGCCCATCAGTGACTGCAGGGTGTGCAAACTGGATGCTGCAATGTGTCTAAGAAGGGAGGCCAATGGGGCCCATAAGCTATTTTTAGTATATCCCTACTACTGTGTTTGTTATATGGGTCTCACTGTTAAAGTCTTTTGACATGAAGCTCGTCAAATACACTCACTGAATGCAGGAGATCTTGTGAATGCTACTAAATGATATTGAAGCCTATTTCTAGTGTGGTATACACCCCAAAAAAATGATTTTTAATTAGGGTGCAAAGGATCTATTTTTCTCACACTTGAAGAGGGTTCCCAAGTAATAGAGAATGATCAGTAGTTAAAAGAAATGCTTAATCTATACCTAAATTTGAACTCTATATACACTGAGCTTATTAAGTTTTGGCACACTGCTTAAAAAATTAAAAGCAAAGCATAGTGTATGATTCAGATACCTTCATGGCTGAAAAATGCTTACATTTTAATAAATATTTTGTGTTTTATTTCTATAACTTTGCATGGAAAAAACCCTTAAGGAAATAAATTTCAGAAATATTTGATAAAATTACTTTGAAAAGGAACCTTATTATGCAGGCTAAGGCTTGGTATCTCTGTCTACCTATGTTGCTATTCAGCAGCAAATAATCAAATTATTAATTTCTTGTTCATGGTTAATAACATTGGTATATTTTCATCTTTGTCTTTGCAGACATATTAAGGCTGACAGAAATGTACAGTTCCAGCAAATTTAACTGTGAGATGTCAGTAGACTCACAAATTCTGGATTTAGACTATTGAAGATAGACATTCTTTAAAAATAAAAAAAAAAAATAAAAATAGACCCTTCAGTAAAATCAAATAGTTTTCATTAGTACTATAGCAATTTAGCTGAAGAAAGGCAAGCATCTGCTGTTATTCAAAACCCCTGTTCTCTAGAGCTCCTAAGCCCTATATTTTCAGTGGGGAAACAATTGCAGTGTCTCATCTTAAAAATAAGGTTTTTTATTTCTTATATGAGACAGAAAGAAGTATTTTGCAGCTGCCAGATACATGCATATATATATATATATATATATATATATACATATGCAATGCAGCTGAGCTTTGATGCAATGTCAAGTTGAAATTCAGCATGTACCATCCCTTCCTGTGCTTTCCATTGGAAAGCATTTCTGGTGCATGAGCTGAAAGATGACCACTGCCCCTTGGCACATCCCCTGGTTGTTCACCTCTGGAGCTTCTGAAGGAAACTGCCCTGGCAGGAATCCGAGTGCTGTAAGCAGTCTGGCCAGTTGTGATATGTGAGTGCAAGGAGAACAAGGGCAGGATATTGATCTGAGCATATCAAGCCCCATTTACCCTTAATCTGCACTAGTTACTTGTTCTTGCTAGAATTTATAACATATACTCCTATCATGCACTGATCTTAGACATGTGCTTTGTTTTGACAAATCACAAACACGAGACTCAAAATGCTGTCACTAATGCTTAGTGGATTTTGTGGCTATGGCAATATGAATGGAAAATCAGTACATTGTATTTTACCCAGATTTCCCACAGCAAACAGAATTCCATTACACTCCCTTCAATGAACATCGTTTTTTAGATTCTTGGACAGGTGCTTTATTTTGAGTTTTCTCCCTGTAAACAATGTGATACAACTCTTCTGTGTTAAGCAAAATATTCTTTGCTTAGCCTAAGCCTTTATGTTTGTTATCTAGTCCTTTCACCACCTGATATCTCTCTCTGCAGTTAAATCTGTGTCTCTTTATAAATGATTCCTTAACAAAAACAAGTCTAAGCCTATTTCTGCTGGGTGTTCATATGCAGTGACTGATGACCTGATGACTTACTGTATCTAATGCCAATGTTAGGCGTTATTCTGAAACTGAACTTCTAAAAACTGGAAGACCTCGCTGTAGAATCAACAGAGTTGCATTTTTCCTTACAGATTCTGCCAGTGGAGGCCTTTGTCAGTCTTCATCCCTGTGTTTTCCTTCTCTGCCATCTCTTTCTAGCTGAAGCTTGCATTAAGCTGAAAGGTGCTATGCTTGAAAGGATTTGTGGGGATGCCTTAAACTACAGAAATAGATTAGAAATATGTGTGAGAACCACCCATTCCTGCAGATGCAGAAGGCATCCCGCTTCTTTGCTCCTCTGCTGTAGCAGGGGATAAGATGTATCCACCTCTTATCAGAAGGTGTCACTGTTGCCTGTGGCCTTCCCTGTGCAGCAAGGCTGAACAAACGAAAGCCCATGGATCACTCAGGAAGTTTACTTTTGCCCTACTAAAACGCCTTTCAACACCTGCACATATGGCTGCAGTATTTAGTAAAATATTTCTGGATACCAGCTGGTCTCCGGGAGATGTATAACATCCCTGTTTCTGAATAGTAGAACAAGGTGGGGGTGTTGGTAGTGGGGGTGAGAAGGCTGGATTTAACAGTGCTGAATATAATTTTTATACCACTGACTTTTAAGATGCCAGGGCATAAAAATTATTTCAAGTCTAGTTCAGCTATCTTTTATCTGTCAAATTCTAACCATGCATACATGCAATCAGTTATGACTGCCCCCCAAAAAATTGTGAGTGTGCCACAATACATTTGAACCCAAAATCTCTGCTCCTCAGATTCTCATTAAATCCTTCTGACATCGTTACCTGCAGTCCAGGGAAAGGGAAGGAAAGAGGTAAAAGAACCTACAAAACTCCAAAGCCTACAATGTATACAAAATACAGGGCAACCAAACACAGCCACCTTCTCAGATGGGTAGTGCAAATGGACCTCGGAGGAGGTGAAACACTGTACCTCTACCAGGTGAAGTGGAAAGGTCTGGGAACACTTCACTCTAGGAAAACTTCACTGAAGCCCCCCAGCAATGAAGCAGTTCTCCTATCAGCTGTTTTCATACCCTTCTTGTTGGAAACATTACATCTATGTCTACTACACTTTCTCAAGCCCACCCTCTCCGCACATCACTTAAATATTTTTTTTTTAAACTCCATAATAACAAGGCTAAAGGCATAAACATTTTGGATGGACTTCATGTTTACATCAACCTTAGAGCACCAAAATTTGCTATGTTTGACTGGGATTTTTAATGATCATAGAAGATAGTAAAATAATTCCTTGCATTCACTTATGCTCAATAATACTTCTGCTCTGAATTAATTGTTTAAGGAAACAAATGAAGCAGAGAGAGCTTGTTATATAGACATTTTGACTTTGCATAGCTTCTTTTCCAAATCTTCATCAGACTGTGTCTAAAATCTAAGAGAATTTTCAGTGAATTGCACGTTAAACATTGGGATTTTCTTATCGTGGTTTGCATGTTTTCAATTAAAAGCCTTACTCTATTGCCACTGGAGAACTGGCAAAATTCCCATCAGCTTCAGCGTTTCTAAAGTGAAGCCCAAATGGTTCTACTTATGCCAGATTGAAAAAAGTATTTTGACACTTTTGACCTCCTCCTTTAAAAAACCACCAAAGAGAAGTGTCCTGAACCCGACAAGTATGAAAACAAATACAATATAGTTTTAGGCAAATGACAATAAATTTTTGTTTTATGCTCTGTTTCTTGAAGCAACTAGCATCTGTTACTCTAAAGACTTCATTAATTATATTTAGCCAACAGCATTATCCAATGCATATACTGAGGCACAGAAACTTTTCCTTCATTCCTTCAATAAATACTTTATGCCTTGGAGCAAAATATATTATTATATTTAAGTTTAGTTTGTGTAAAAAAGATAATGTATACACATAAAATCATTCAGCACATCTAAAACTAGAGGTTAGAAAACTGGACTGGAGTCCTGCAAGACTGTATCTCAAAAGATGACTCTCGATAAAGACCCGGGTGTTTCTTTGGTTTTGTTCCAGTACTGCGAGGGGAACTCTGCTCTCTCTATTCAGTAATAAGAAGTGATACATAAGTAACCTGGATATTTGTAGAGATGATCCTCCCCAGCCACCTGACAGGCAGTTCCCTAAGAAAAGGAAAGAGTACTTGAACTCTGTTTTGCAAGGTATTGATCTAAACTGGAAGAATTTTAATGAAAGGGGCTCTTTGCAGGAGGTAGATTTCAGAGATACCAGGAGAACAAGAGGAGACTGATTATTTTCATATCATATCTACATAATCTTGGATCTCTAATACGAAGTCATCCCTAAACTTCCTGTGTGATGTCATAGGATATGTTGTCCATATTGCCTTGCTAATGACTGCAGCTCTTGTTGCCACAATAAGCTCCAAGCAAAGAAGCTAATGATTTTTTAGCAACAGTGATAAAAATAGATTTTGCTGTTTCATGGGACCAGCTTGCCACTAATGTCATTAGAGGGCCTTTGAAGGGAAGTTGCTGGTGGGGGAGAGAGAAAGGAGTAATGTCTTCTGTTTCAGAGAAAAGGTAAAAGGTTCACTGTCTCTGATCCAAGGTGTACTTTTGATATCATTCAGGAAGGGTAACTTGTTCTGTAACCCCCTCTGTAGCACCCTTTCCCTCACCATTTTTCAGCTCAGATCTAGTATGTCTCAGATGCATATCCTTGGCTAAGGCCACTGAAGAAATTGTGCAGTTGTGCCAAAGAGCTGTGAAATGGTCTGTAGAGCTGAGCCACATGAGATAAGAAAGGAAAATTGAAGAGGAAGGACTGTTGAGACAGGGATAGGTTTCAGCTCAAGGATTTAAGAGGCAAATCAGGAACATGAAAAGCAGAAATTATTACAAAGTGTTGGAATATGGAAAGCCAGCCACGCTGAGAATCAACTTAGGAAAGCAGCAAGGACCAAGCCTTCCCCTCCTGAAAGAGCTCTGGTTGTCCTCCAGAGATGTCATGATGAGCATACTAATGCTTCATACAAGAAGTAGCTTCTCCTATTTGGCATAGAGTTCATAAATAGTAAACCCATAAAAAATTGCTTGATACTTTAAGTAGTATATACCCCACTTACAAAGTCTGTGCATTGCTCAAGGTGCCCAAAAGACTCCAAGGAGTGAGGGTTATGAGAGAAGCCTTTTAGTTGCAGCTGTTTGCATGCCATATGCCCCATTATTCCTCCTGGCATCATCAGCAGTCAGCTCAGCTTTCCAGGGGCAGCTGTGGGCAAAACAGACCACAGGACAGAGTGTTGCTATCATCAGCTGCCTGCTGCATTTGCAGCATCTGACTCTGACTGTGCCTTGCATGACCCTTGCTTTCAAGCTAACTAGTCTGAATGCTGTTGATAACAAGGAGGCTGGCTAGCAGGCTAGCAGGGTTCCTTTGCATCTGCCACCAGAGCTATCCACTAGGCAATAACAGCATCATTGCGTTACAGCAAATGTTGCTTAAATGAAAATTAATACATACCCCCTGCTCCATGCCCAGGACTCTTTTTTGATTGATTAGATTAGATTAAATTGATAACACTTGGTGCTGAAAAACTGCAGGGACCCTTGATCAAGCAAACAGGAGTAATAAAGGTTATGTACTGCTCAAGTAACTTGTTGAGGTACAGCTGATCTAAGGACAGATGAACTGCAGGTTTAAAAGAACCAACAACTCCTCTAATCTCTACCTAGGTACTAAACCTGCTGTCCTATTCTTGCTGTGTTATGTTGCCTTCCTGTCTCAAATATCTCAGGTACATATTTAGCATAACTATTCTTGGTCAATACCCTTAAAAGACTTGTGTTATTTATATGAATAAGATTGTCATCTTGTTGTGATCCTAATTATCACATATAACTCTAACCAGCCTATTTTTTACTTAACATCTGTGTGAAGAGCTTCTTCCCACACTACCTGCATATTAACTGGCTAGAGTCCTACCTTACAGGGGATGCTATTCTTACATAATTACCAACCTCAGCAGTTGTTAGTTCAAGGGAATATATTGGTTCATTAGTTATGAATTACAATAGATACTCAGAAATCATTGAAAATCAAGGTACGATTCTCCTATGCTAAATTACTAGTAACTTTCACGTCCATTTTGGTGGTGTCTGCTATTTTCCTGTCAAAATGTTGAAATAGATCTATATAAAAGGAAGAATTGCTTACTACTGCTTAAGGAGCACATATATTGACTAGCAGCAGACTAATTTTCACGCGTTCTTTTTATTTTAACTCTACTGGGCTACAACAGCAGAGGACAAGTAGGAAAATACCCTTGTCTAAAAATTCAGGTGCCTGCTGTGTTTGGAATTGACTATGTCTCTGCAAATTTAATCAATTTAACTCAGAACAGGTATCACTAGGAAAGATGAATACAGCAACACATTTGTGCAAGAAAACATTTCCTTTCCACTCACAGCCTTGAGCTTTATGTCAGAAAATACCCCACAGAAATATTCTAAGTAAAAAACCAAAACACCACAATCAAGCCGCAAACTAGAGAAAGCAGTGAAAATTAAATATTTGAAGAAAGCTAGAATGCTGCTGTGGTTTTTGTTTGGTTTATTGTTTTATTTGGTTTATTGTTTTGGTTTTTTCTTCTTAGAATAACCTGAATACTGTTGATTACTGCAATGGAAAAATACTTCAGAGAAAAACATCAAGTCATGACTTCCTCCCCTGAGTTCCCACACTCTCACTGCTGAGCAGATCTATAATTGCACTTTATTGAACGTGTGGTCAGGCTAATCAGGAACAAAAGAGTCCTGAGTGAGACTTTGCCCTTTGCAAACTAGTCTACAAATTATTTTAGTGCAGCTTTCTAATATATTGGGGAAGGGGAAAGGCAAAGATAATTTTGTTTTAATATGCATTAACTACCAGCACAAATACTTAAGGGAGGAAATGTGCTCTTTTCTGAAAAGGCATTTCTACTTAATCAGCAATGAGAAGCCAAAAGAAAAGGTAAGAGAAAAGAGAGGGAAGAAAAGAAGATGGAAAAGAAAAAGAACTTCTGCTCTGATATTGTCCCTGATACTCTGAGCTTCCCAGTGTTTGTTCCAATGTGGCTGACTAATGCTGTCAGCCATGGTGATTCTGAGGAGTTCAGGAGGCTCACTGCAATCAAATGTTCCAGGTGTCACACAAAACAAAGAGAGATAATATCAGAATTTGAGAGGGTATGTAGTAAAGAGGATTGTAGTTGTACAAAAAAAAGAACTACCAAAACCAACACAAAATGGAAAGCAAGTGAAAAGACGATGCTGAGAAGGAAGCAAAACCCAGACATTCTACAGGAAAAATCTTCATAACCCTTGCCACACAAATTCTTCCCTCAGTAGTTTCAGAAGCTGAAATTTAAAGCTGTAAAAGATGAAACATTTTAGTCATCTATAAGTAATTAAAAAAAAATAATTGCTCAAATGGAATGGAAAGATTTGCTTATTTTTTTAATGACTCACCTTCTGCGTTCTCTACAAGGAAATTTACGGTACCATGCTCATGATACCTGGCTGTAAAGGTAGGAGATTGGCAGCTGAGAAGCTTACATATAATTTTTCAGTTCACTAATTTTGTCAAATACAGTGCTGTGGAAATCCATGGTATTACTATAAATGGAGACACAGACACAGAGCAACATTTCTAAATGTATGGTCTATAGAGAGGCTATCTCCTCCACAGTGATTGTAGTCACAGTCCCAGACCTCTGGTTTTGGAAAAGCTTACTGCTTGACAGAATGAGGATTAAGGAATTTCAGTAAGTTGTTTAGAAAACTGTGGTCTCAGATGTAAAATTTGTGGGTATGTTCCATCCCACAGTTGCATAACCTATGTCATTACATTTATTGCACATTGATATATAATGTTTAATTTTCTTTGTAGCCACAGGGCAAAGTTTTATTTTTTACACTTCATTATCTTTCCAAAGAACATCCCCTCGTTCCATAGGTTCATGGGCAAACATCCTTGTCAGAGATTGGTTCATTGGAATTTTAATTGTTTTCTAATTGTATGATATTTCCTCTAATTTTTTCCCCCTAACTGATGAATCTCACATTTCCTTTTGACCTGACTTTAAATCCACTATAATTATTTATATAATGGTACATTGCCTCAAAGGACTCATCTTAGTTGTAAGAGTGCAATACAGATAACTATTTCAAATACTATTGAAGAAGTGTGGTTTTGCTCTGGGCAACATCTTACAATTGCAAATAGGCTGCATGTCTTCAGATGTATACTTGCACTCAGCATGTCTGCAGGGGAGGATAATCTCATTGCATGCACAATCACAACAGCTTCATCTGCCAGAGAGCATGTGCATGCACTTGTTTGAACAATGAACTTTGAACCTTAAAGGTAGTAAAATATACCATATAAATTCAAGCTTATAATGCAGTCTGATACAGTGCCTTTCAAAAATAAGGCCTGTCATTTCATCATGTTCTTTTTCATTTACCATGTCACTGGAGGGTTTTTGTACCTGTGGAACTGTGCACATTTCAAGTACATCTTATTTCAATCTGCAAATAGACATTGCTATACCTTCCTTGTTGCTTCTTATGTTTTCTATTGTCTTGTTCCCATGAATGTAAAAATATATGCTTCTTTTCCATGAATTTTGCTTAGAGGCTGTGGCCTGAGTCATTTTAAACTGAAATTACACAACCTGATGTTTGTTGTGTGAGCAGGTCCCCAATTCTTGCTGCTGTTTGTGAAACATATTTCTATTGGAATTGAATAATTTGCCTGAGACCAGAATTTCTGTCAGATGAACACTTTTTTGCTGGGATATAACTTGAAAAGTAGCCTGATTTTGCTCTGATTTTAATTCTGATTTGAATTAATCATTTTGAAACTCAGCATTTTGTCAATCCCAGATGAATATTGCTCCTGCTGAAAGAAAAAAATAAATCACCATGAATTGTATGCTACTCTGGAAGGCTGTCAACTCACATTTAATATCAACCACGACTCAGGTGACCTTAGATTAACCTGGTGTTACCCTGCAGCTAAATAAGTTAGCAGCTATTAAAGCTGAAACATCCTACCTTGCATTATAAAAGGATATTTAGTATTTATTCATCTATGGACAGCTTCTAAAACTAGTGTACAAAATCATTAAACTTGTAATGATCTTCCAGTTTCTGAAATGATCCTTCTTTTGTCTAATTACTTCTGCCAGTGGTAAAAAGAAAGCATTTCTTTAATTATAACATTTTAAATTAAAGATTTCAATGACTGTCTTTCAAAGTGACTTTCATTCAGCAATTCAGGCAATGCTTAAAGCATCATTAACAAGGAGCTTACAAGTGTAAAGGTGCATGCACTCAGGGTCGAAATTTTGGTTTGGGTGTATACCGTTTTCTCAGTTTTCAGTATGCTTTCCTGTCGTGTGCCCTCCATAACTACTTCTTCCTTTCAACCTGCAAAGGCCCTGCAGTAAGAAGCAATGTGCAAAGCACTTAATGGAGGATATGGAAGAAATGCATACACCAAGTAATGAAGGAAAGTTAATGTTCTGGTATTCCCTTCTTAGGATAAATCACTGAAACTGCCTTCTTGGAAATAATAATGGGTAACAATAAATGTATGTTAAACAGAAGTAGTGCTGGAGTTAAACTATTGGAATTTGAGCATCTGTCCAGGGTCACACAAAGGGTTAGTGATTTTGCATCTTGTCTCTGACGGTGGCCAACAACAGGTGCCAGGGAGCAGTATGAAGCAGCACAAGCATACAGGGAGGGATATTCTTGAACAGTGGAAACAGTCTAGTTTTCAGCAACCTTTGTCTGTGTGATATCCTCACAGCATGGTATAGATGTCTCAGAAAAGGAGATGTTATTAAGGCACACAGATTCAACTCGGGCACCTCTTCTCATCAGTGAGATGGTCTTCTGTGTCCCCTGCTTTGAAAAGAGCTGACAAGTTGCTCTTACCCACTGTATGCTGGGAATCCACTCTGTTGTACAGTCTCTTAACAGTTCCTCCACAGAAATCAAGTTCTTGAAAGCTGACCACTTACCAGCAGACACTGTGGAAAGTGGTCAACAGTCACTGTGTAAAAGCATAGATTCAATATATTTATACTTAGCTACTGACTATGTCTGGAGATAAATAAAATCAATAAACCATGGTTCCCTAATGTTCTCTAAATACTTTATTAGGAAAGGTAAAAATCTTGAGCAGTTGCATACTCTGCTTGCACTGGATCTCTGCTGAGATCTGAAAACAGGGTTGGAATCCCATTTATTTTTACCTCTAGAAGTTGCTCCATTAAGGAAGCCTAGAATACACTTTTCAGGTCTGACATCATGCAGCACCTGGCCTAAATCCATGAGTCCAGGTTTAAGATCTCTGTGAATATAGTCAATTCAGGCTCATATCTGAAAATATTTTGACCTGCATCACCTGCCTCCCAGATAAATGCTTTGGACATAACTTCTCTGTCTCCTTCCAGCAAAAGCTATTCTGTTTTGTAGGGGTTCATAAAATACTTATTTTGCCAGACAGAAGGCATGACCATAGTGTTTTATGGTTAGGATACCCACTGGGGAGAAAACAAGCATAGCTTTACAGGCCCCTGGAGTCACAGGGTACTGACTGCAAGTATGACTACTGAAAACAGAGAATATCCACTCAGGCCTTTGCTGCCACTTAGTATTTATACTAAGTGATCTGACTGCTCTGTTTAGCATTTTTCTTTAATGTTTTCCTGATAGCATTTAATTTTCACTTGCTAGCTTCATCTGGACATCTATGTCAGGGTCCAAGATTCTGATGTGTTATCCACTCCCTTCTGATTCAGCTGAAGCTGAGCTGCAGCTAAGGTTGTCTACATTCTCCATATTGGTCTTTCCCACAAATAACAAAAGGATTTAACACTTCCCACTGCATTAACACTTGGTTGAGTGGTTCAGTTCTCTCAGATATGTATTAGCTATAGGGTTATAGATAAACAAATTCAGCTTGCTTATGCTGCTGTCAATTTTCTGTTTCTGTGCAGATGTTAGACTGATTTTGTGATGTAGATATACCTCCTGACTCTAATGATATTTTTTTCACAAGATAATACTAGGAAAATGCTCTAATGTATCTTCTGAGGTGGAGAATTGAAAGTTCTTTTATAATTGTTCAGATTAACTAAGCCATTACTGTTTGCCAAGCTTTCTGTCTTTGTAAAAATAATTGATCAGTGATACATTTCTGTAATCAAAGTTTGAATAGAAGAGTTGTGGTTTACCAGTTTTTCTTGGTACTATGTTTCTAAACATTAATACTAACCAGCTTTTCCACACTGCACTGCTTTGTTTTCTGATTCCTCAGTCCTACAGAGTTTTGTGGAGCTCAGGTCCTTAACATTTGTAAAATAAAATTCTGAAGACCACAGAGTATAGCTTTTCATAGGATTGGTTTTAGAGCTGTCAATAGTTTGAAAGGGAAAAGAGAAAATGATTATCATAAGACAAAAGGTGTAATGGCCTCAAGCTGCAACAGTGGATGTTTAGATTGGATATTATGAAAAATTTCTTGACAGAGAGTGTGATCAGGCATTGGAACAGGCTGCCCAAGGCAGTGGTGGAATCCCTGGAAGCACAGATGAGGCTCCCAGTGGTATGGTTTAGTGGTGATTGTAGCGGTCCTGGGATAATGCTTGGACTTGATGGTCTTAAAGTTTTTCCAGCCTGGCTGATTCTATGATTAGCCAAGAAAACTCTCGAAACAAAAAAGTGGAAAATGCTCTCGAAGGTCCTTCTTTGTGACATGTGGATTACACAGAGCACTTCAACCCTGAATTTATTTTTTCTTCATGTTTGGCACTGTTACTTTCTTCTGTTCTTCACAATCATGTTTCAAACACCCTTCACTTCTCTAGAGCATGGTGTTACTGTTGGGTTCTCCAATAGTTTTGTATTTTTAATGAACAGGAGAAGTCTTATATTCTCCAGACTGTACTACCAGACAACTATGTTGGTTTCATTAGGACAGTGATGGCGGATGCTTTGAGCACCTCTGTTGTAAGTTTGTTGTCTCTTTGCTTTTTTTGACTTCTGATTTCTACTTGTACTTCAAACACCAAAGTTCATCCAATGCAAATGCCAAACTGAGTTTATATGCCATCACGTGATGTTGAGATGGGAGCTTGTGAAGACTTTGTGAGCTCTTCTGGCTCATAGTTTGTTGAGTGTCTGTTGCTAGTTTTCCATTTTTTTGTTCTGAAATTTTCCTGTGCAATTCTAGCCACTTTGGGAAATGATATGTAGACATCTACAATCTAGATACCTTCATCTGAGCTAGTCACTTTGGACTCTTTTAGTTAATGAAGAGAAACAGGAGCTTTTAAACCACCACTAATCTGATTTACTTTAGAGGACTTGTAGAAGATGTGATGAGCTGCACTTTAGAAGTGCTTATTTCTCTGTATTGCCTAGAGGGGAAACTAGGTGAATTAGGTTAATTTAATCCCAGTATTTATTACTTTTCCGTCTTCCTATCATAAACGCAACAATTCCCACCAAACCTTCAAGAAACCTATGATTATTTTTTCTTGCAGGGCTTTTCTGCTATTTCATGTTCTTTCCTTCTCCTCTTTCCAATATTTTACTATAATTAGCATTTAAGAATACAGTCTCCCTGGGTTCTTCTCTGTTTCCTTGAGGCATGACATTTCTTAGCCGGTTGTGCAGTTTTTGCTCCCTTTCTGCTGAAATACAGTTGTGGTTGCTGTAACTTCAACCACATTGCCTCCAAGTGCCGATATTTTTTTCTTCACTTCCAATCCTTGTTCATATTTCTTTCTCACTGCCTAATTTGTTCGTTAGTTCAAAATAGAATTTCCTAGAGGACAGTTTTGGTTTTAGACTTGCACTGTTCATTTTCTTTTCCAGCTTCTCTTTAATCCCCAAATTTATATGCTTTTTGGCATGGAACTACTGTGGCAGCTGCTGTTTGTTGCCTCCCTATGTAATCTTGAGTCTTAGACAGAGGATCTGAATTTCATGTTCATGCAAATGTGGTTTATCCATTTTTAGTTTTTTTTTTTTTTACTATAACATCTGAATAGTTCTGTGTTTTATTGTGCTGGAATGAGAACAAGAAAAGAGAACATGATTTGGCCAACAATATCCAAGTCTCAGTTCTCTTTCCATGTTGTTATATGTTTCTTTGACATGACACTTGTGTGTCATGCACCTGTGTGACACCTGTCACGAAAAGTAAGTGGCTGCTATTCAGGTAATTTCTCCCTGAATGTAAATTATTTTATTTCAGGGATTTCAGATTTATATTTTTCTCTGTTTCGTCATGATCTATGACCTTTTTACCAGGGCTGAGTTGCTTTTTCTAAGACATCAATTTCAGAGTTGGCAGTCATGAAGTAGACGAATAGGACAAGGTTGGGAGGAGTGTGAAGGTCTTACGCCATATCTGCAGAAGGAAGGCGATAAGACTGTGATTTCTTGCACCAAGAAAGCTAAGAAGGTAATGGAGGAGCTGCCTGGCAGGCTGATCATAGGAAGAGAGTAAATTTCCGTTAGAAAAAAAGGACACAGTGGTGGGAAACAGACCACTTGGCCATACCGGTAATATTTTTGATACCAGAAACTTGTTTAATCACAGTCAGACTGCGGTTCAATCACATTCCTGATCTTACTTTTTTTTTAAATACTGTTTCCACAAGTCAGTCACTAACCTGGATTACTTTTTTCTTCTTGGTGTTAAAATTTAACTCCAGATCCCCGGCTCCCAGAGACTAGCTTTCACCAGCAGCTTTCATGCAGTATGAAGAATCATAAAAATCTCTATTACTCACGTTAGTTGGACGATAACCTTGACCAGCTATGGAATGAGCTATATCACATCATAGCCATACTTTACAGCAGAGCTCTCAGGCATATGAGAAATAAAAATTCAAGTTACTCAAAGCAGATGAGAAATAAAATGTGCATAGGCAAATTCCTGTATGAGAGACAGTTATCAGGTTTAGATCCTTTGAGAAAAAGTATTTGAAAAGGTGACAAACTTTAGGAAAGAATTCTTAATTTAAGCCTAAGCAGTGATAAAAATAGGCTAGAATTACAAAACTTAGCTTCTGATTCTGAAACCCAAGCTCTGGCAGCAATATTGCAAGCAGCTTCTCCTAAGTGCTGCATGAACTTAACCTGCTGGGTCATCCATGGCCATTATAGTAATATAGGCAGGAAAGCAATGGTTTCAGGAGAGGTACAGGTGATTCAACTCAGAATTCCCACGAGATCCCTTTTAACAAGACACATCCTTTTTTTACCTCCTGAGAACAGAGAAGGAGTGATCACTTGTGTAAGAATCTGGCTTGTAATTGTCTGGTTTATCCCTTTTGGCATAGTCTTCATATATTTGTAAGATGACTTTCTTTAAAGAAGGTGGTCTCTGCAAAATGCAACTGGTAGTTTATTCCATGAGAAAAAATATGATTATTTCAAGTGAAGGCAGTGGCACTGTTATTTCTTCAAAATCTTCTATCTGATAATGGTTGCTTGTGGAAGTCATCTCTGTTCCCTTATGACAGTGCCAGCTTTTGTAAAAAAAAAAAAAAAAAAAAGAAATGGGAAAAGAGGTGAAAAATTAGAACATTTTTCATGAAAATTTTCACAAAAATATGTTTCTTACATCAATTTCCTTTTTAATTTCAAATTTTATGGCCAATTCTGACATCAACAGCTAAGTCATTCTCTGTGTAGACATGCTTACCTTCTATCTTGTTTCTTTTTTCATTGAAATAAATCTTACATTGAATCATTTGAATGGATAAAGATTAACATTTTTTGGCAAATTAAGTACTTAAGGCTCCTCACTCTAGCAGATGAAAGTAGTGGAGCATTGTATCTTTTGGGCTGACAGACAAAAAATTCATTACTGTATTTTAACACAAGCAAATATATAAGAAGTAAAATAACTGCCTCTTTGCAATAACACTTCTCAAAGGATGAGTGGTACACATGAACAATATAATTTTCAGAGACAATCTTCAAAACAATTACCTCTTGACAAGCTAAATTTGGGCATGTTACAAGTTGGAGATGCGAAGCAGGTAAGGGTAACAAGACACAAGCACTTATAACTCTTAAGCAGAAAGAAGAATTACAACAAACTGAAATTCTGTAGAAAAGCTGAAAAGATTAGACATGTAAGGCTCCTTCCCATCTATTGTTGAAAGAAAACTTCAGAAGCAGAAACCAGCTATTTTCTACCTATGCCTTAACCTTTTGAAGCATGGAGGGCATCATGCAACATTTGCAGTTTCTTTGTTATTCTTTCCTTTCCAATTATACTGAATTTTCATAATGCTTCACAGTGACATTTCTTTAGCCTCTGCTTTCTTATAACTATTTCCATTATTCCAGACAGAAGAAACCCAAACCACTGGCACAGTAGAAAGCTACCAGCAAGGCCTTATATCACCAGCTCTGAGCTCAGGAACATGTTCAGTGGAAAAACATGGCATTTAACTGTAGAAACACAACCCAGGTGGCTATAGGTCAGTTCACATTTTTGTCATCCCAAATTACTTTAGCAAGTAATTCCACAGTGCTTAGTTTCTCAGCACGTTTCATCTATAATGTCACCAACTGGACTTTGGGCACCAAGTAGTTCAGCTTCAGGTTATTGCCATCAGCTAGAGCCACCTGGCCAGATTTTAAGCAGCTTAGAATTGCCGTTTAAATAGTAAGTAAATCTACTCAGAAATGAAGCACAAGCTCTTTCTTCTTCCATATAGACACTGTTGTCTTCTTCTGTAGATCCAAAACTGATATAAAATAAAAAAGAACAATAATCAAGTGTGCTATGCAAGTAAATTGAGAAATACCCCCCTGATTATTACCATTCTTCAGAAGGAACCATAAGGCTATGGGTCTAGAGTGCTAAAGGAAATCATCATTTGGATGCTACAAATGAATGTCAGAAATAACAACATTAAAGCTGTTCTCCTATTGCTCTCCCTTACGACCTTCCCACCTGCCCTTCCCTGCTGAGAACTGAGATTAGTCCAGAAAGTTAAATTATAGCAAAGATTTTAAATATTCCTCTGATTATTGTGAAAATGCATGAAGTTTAACCTCTGACAACAATGTCTCTCTTTTCAAACTGTTTTACTCCAAGTTGAATCACTAAAGGCTGCTTTCATCTATTAAAGTTTAGAACAAAGAGCAGTCTTCATAACTATTAACCTCAACTCCTCCTAGATTTTGCTCTTGTTTTTCTAAGCAGAACACCTGTGCAGTAAAGCAGCCCATCAGCTCTGTGCAGTAAAAGGTATATTGTAGCATGTAATGTATTTTGGCTTGCTATTGTGTCATATCTCAGTGTCTTCAAGAACAAATGGGAGCAGCTGGGTGTAGATCGTTAAACAGCTATTTAGTCATAGGGTGTCTAATGTACACGTAATGTACATTATGATGTGCACGTAAAGGAAACCAGTGACCTAAGGCAAAGAAGTCTTAGTGAACATCCTGACCCTTCTTGCTCACTTAGTAGTTTGCTCCCACCCCTTCACTGGTAGTTCAGGGAAAAGGGGGGATTTAGCCTTTCTTTGCCCACAGCCATCTGTGTTTTCTTGGATTTTATGGAGGGCAAGCTGTTTCTCAGTTGACCTACAAAAATATTTGTCTTCTAACTTGATTCTACAGAAATATTCCACTTTTTCCTTTAGACCTAAAAAAAAGTAGTCAGTTCAATCTTTCAGGTCTTCTGTGCATATTTGCTCCCTGCCTGTTTACCAGAGAAAGAGAAAGGAAAGTTCTGCAAACATACTGCGAACAGCTGAAGAGGAAAACTGCAAGCCTGGTGAGAGAGACTGGCAGTGTTAATGTTCTTATTCCAACACAAAACTTCTTAAGGATTGCTAATGACACGTTAGTCTACTATAAAACTATAAACTACAATAACCTACTATCAGCTATTTTTCTTTGGCAACTCCCACATTTCCTTCCCTGGCATACAATCCCTTGTTCCATTACTATTTTATTTTTTATTTTCTCTTTGTTCTTTCATCTGTCTTAAGATTCTCAGGGTATCTGCTTTTAAGATTACGAGGTCCCAGAGCACTAGCAAGAAGTTCCTTTGAGTGCAAAGCATTCAGCATTGCTGGCAAACATGAACAGTAAGAATTATAAGAGCTGGTATGAACACTTTGAACTGATCACTTCATGTCAGGAGTGCGGGGGATAAGGAACAACGCAACACCGACCAATGTGATCGAACGTTGAACAATTTATTGTGTGCAGGTGTGCCTTTTATAGAAAAATTTCAGAGTGCTAGAACAATCGATAACACTTGATTAGTCAGCTCCATACAAGC